>OY978216.1:11290053-11465061 GCA_963854785.1 Vaccinium vitis-idaea | reverse complement strand
TTTTGTACTCTACTTTTTTTTTTTATAAATGTAAGTTCCCTTGACTTAAATAACAATTTTTACCTAGCTTGGCTTCAATAAAAAGCCAACACCTTATTTTTGCCTTTGGTATTTTCATTAGCTACTAGCTAGTGAAAGTCGCTCTTTAAAATAATTGACACCACCATTTTTAAGTCAAGATTAGTAGAAAGTTTTTCAGTACCGAACGGGCACCACGTGGCGTACAACATCGTACCTTGTGGCCAATCAAAATACGCCGTTTGGGCGTGGGGCCCTTGGCGCGTACTATATATGTCTTGTGGGCCCGTTTGATACAGCGTACCGTGTTTCTATTAGTTGCAGGGTACCATGTCAACACGGAGTACCGTGTCCGGACACCTGGAACCCTTGCTAGTGGACGGTGGCGGGAGAAATTAAGGGTGGCCTGCGCGTGGCAGTGAGCAAAAGCTCCGCTCCGTTGTGAAAAGAGGAATATCGGAAATGGAGAGAGATCTACGTTTTCCATAAATGATTTTTCTTATCTCGTTAAGTCCATTTTTGTCTTCCACTTCTTTTCTTCTTCAATGTTATCATATTACTACCTCTGTCCCATAAAGAGTGTTTGATCCGCAAAACGAGAACCTAAATATAATGCATTTTTGTCAAAAAAAATCAAACCTTTTGCCTTTAATTACTAGATATCAATGTGCTATTTTAATTTGTCAAAAAATGTTTAAATTTTTCTCAACAAAAATGCATTTTTGTAAGTCCTCTTTTTGCGGACCGGACAATCTTTTTAGAATGGAGGAGTTGTGGTTTAACAATATGCTTTTCTGTATTGTTATATCATTTGAATCCAGAGGGACAAATTTCTTTATCAGGAAACATGTAACTAGAAAATCATCTATGGAGTCGTAAAATATTTCAATATACCTTAAGTTTTTATTTTTTATTTATTGCTAAATTGACCTTTTCAGGATTTTTTTTTCCCACTGAAGCTCTTTGCATTTGGATTGTAGCTACTTTCTTTCTTGGCTAGAAAACCTTTATTTTCTACTTAATTGGCGCCATGCTTAAAGAATTTTGTTCTCTAGAAAAGCTATATACTCCCTCCGTCCATGTTTGTTGATCCACAAAAATACCTTTTTCCTTCCCTTAAAGTTTGTCCATGTTAGGAAGTCAATGAGTAAATTGTGTCAATTTTATTCTTTTAGCCTTGTCTTCAAATATTTAATTAACAGATCAATCATGATTGTTAGGAAGTCAATGAGTAAATTGTGTCAATTTTATTCTTTTAGCCTTGTCTTCAAATATTTAATTAACAGATCAATCATGATTGAAGGGTAAATTTGAAAAGACAAGAATTGTACAAAGCAATGATGATGTTCCCTAAAAAAACTGGAAACCCCAAAATAGACTAACAAACACGGAGGGAGGGAATAATTTTTGTCTTTTATCACATTACAGCCAAATTGTGCTTTTTAATTTCTTTCTTTTGCGCTAGAGACCATATTCTTTATGTTCATGTACTGTTTTGTGCTGGAAAGAGTGTTTATTCCGCCTTTAGATTGACAGATACTAGGTTTTATTCTCTTCCAGGTATGGGAGGTGAAAGCTGCAGACTTGACTATCAGTCCCGTTCATCGTGCTGCCATTGGCATTGTGGATTCTGACAAGGTTTAAAGGATTTTATTTTATATTTGAAGGTGTTTTGTAATTTCCTAGCACAGAGATGGCCTAATTGTTCTCTTACATGGTTGAACTCACTGATGCCCCAAGTCTCAGTGGCTATAGTTGTCTTCTTCTTGTAGTCCCATTAAGTACTCTACGGTCCAGACTCTGTGTTACTGGTTACTACGACACTTCATACTGGCTAATTTCGTACAGAGAAATTGTATAAATTTTTTTTCATGAGCTCATTTAGTTTCTTATTTTTGCAAAAGGGCATTTCTCTCCGATTTCCACGTTTGCTTCGTGTCAGGGAAGATAAACATCCAGAGCAGGCCTCATCATCTGATATGGTTAGAAGCAGTTCATTCTATCCGATTGATTTTTCACCCTTCTAGTGGTTAACTATGTGTTGGCCCGAGTTCCTTTTCCTTAAGAGTTCATCCTCCTTGTTTCAGGTTGCTGAGATGTATAATGCCCAGAAAAACAACCAAAGGAATAATCAAGAGGAAAATGAGGATGATTGAGGTCTCATTACGAAGTGGTGATTTCGTGTACAGATCAGCAGTTCTAGCGGTGCATGCAAGCAGGTACGTGTCTGATATATATCAGCATAGGTGTCACCAAAATTCTTTGCACTAGAACCTTATCTTCGGTCATTTTTTTCCAATATAGAAAATAAAAGCTCTAAACCTAACTTAAATAGACTTTTGGCTGCTAGCTGGATTGGTCTCAAGAACCTGGTTGAAAATATTGCTGATCATTGAGAATATTACTACCCAGATGTTTTTAAACTGTACTACCCTGATGTTGACTACTTATTTTGGATGGGGTGGATTTAGTAATTTAGCTGGTGATTCCCCCCCCCCCCCCCCTAGTATTTTGGATGTAGATTTCTTCCAAGGCATGTGTATAGATTTCTGGAACAAACACAACTGAGTTTTTCCTTCATTGCGGGGGAGATTTTAGTGCTTCAGAAAGATCGCCTCGGTTGCTTCCCAAGGAATTGGGCTCGGCAACCCCGGATTAAACCCAAGCTATGCAGCTTGTTTATATTGCATTTCTCCAATTACTTCTCTTCAGGTATCATCTCTTTTTTCAAGGTCCAGACAGTGAGAATAACCCAGAGGACTTGAGGCAGACAGTTGGATCACCCTTCACTTACAGATAAGACTGCCTGGCGTTGGACCATTACGTTGGCAAACGTCGGCCGGGCTGGAACATTTGATTCCCAGTGTGAGCTTTATCTCACAAAAGTCCAGGGTGTATGTACAATTATTTGACATCGTATCCTGTATGTCTCCTCAATTAGTGCAACCAGTTTTCATTGTAATGTCATCTATCTGGTTGCTCTCTGTGCCTTGTTGCTGGCTGAATTCATTGTTATCTGGTAATTCCCAGATTCAGCGATGGCAATCATTACACATGTTAAGAGCATCTCCTTTGGTAACCATTTCTCAGGCAGAGCCACTATTCCTCGTAATGCCTCGAAAAATGACATCCAATGGTTGGCCATTCCGGAGCCAATATATATATATATTTTTTGGCCATTGATCTATCCAAATTTGGCGCAAGAAACGAAAAATCATTTATTGCCAAATTAGAGCATCTCCACTCTTAACTCAAATTTTTACCCAAATTTGAGTAAAATTTTGAGTAAAAACTTGATTTGATATGGAACACTCCAATGGGCAAAAGCAAATGTAGGCATAAATTTGAGTAAAAGCTTCATTAATGGCACAATTGTAAATTTCAGAGAAAAAATAGCTTTAAAAATTTGAGTAATGATTTGATTCGAACTAAATTTGGTGAAAATTTTGGGTAAACTCAAATTTGGTAATGGGTTTGAGTAAGGAGTGAGTGATGTTTTTGTTGATTTTTACTCAAATTTGAGTTTGAGTGTAAAATTGAGTCAAGAGTAGAGATGCTCTTAGCAGCTTTGTTGCTATTTTTGGGGTTCAAGGGTTCAAATCTCTATAAAATGATTCAATTTCTAATGGCCGTGAAGGATTAAGGTAAAAAAAAAAAGGCTCTAGTAGCTCTCAACGAGTACAGAGGACATGCAAAAAATCAAGTTGATAAGGAGATTGGTAAAAGCATGATCAAATTGTACTTGTTTGAAAAGGATTAAACTGTCAGAGACTACTTGTCTTTTTCTCTTGCTACTAATGTGATTTGTTTAACTAGATACCGATGTTCGATGAATTTGATTTATTGAGACCTTAACACAACGAGATTTACAAAGTGAACTGTTTGGATTGTCAAATGAACTCATGCTCGGTTCCATTTTGAGTCACATGAGTAACCGATTGACCGCATGACATATCATCACATGAGGCGATCACGATGCAATAATTTGAACCAGAGATTGATTTTGACGTTAAGATGTGACAAGCAAGTAACATGGTCGGCTGTTTTCCTAGGGAAATTCAGCTTGAACTTGAATTCTCTTGCTGGTTAGGTGAATAAAACGTGGACGAAAATACCTCCAGTTGAATTACACATGATTTGATTCCTGATATGATCAAGCGGCTAAATTGTTTCAATGAATGGGAGATGCATAAGAAGCCAAACTAGGTGACCAAAATCTTTTCTTTCTTTCTTTTTTTTTTTTTTTTAATAACCGAATGTCCGGACCAGTTTATGTGTTAGGTGACTAAAATCTTAATCAGCATGAAAGTAAAGTTTTTGATATCTTTTTCAATGTGTAATTAGTTTTACAAATGTAACCTTTTGTTCTTGATCCAGCCTTTTCTTCGTGTCAGTAGTGTCGTAGCCTGTTTGCAAGTTTCTTTTTGAACGGGTGTTTGCAAGTTTCTTGATCCCGGAAATCATGTACTCAGAGTCACAGATAAAGTTGATTGTTGTTGCCCGTCTCCGGAAAAAGCGACAAGTAAGGCCCAATCCTTTGGCGTCAATCACACTATTGAAATCTGGATTCTTCTTCAACTGATTAGATTTGTTTTGTTTTAGCATCTTCATACTTCATAGCACCGTTTGTTTTATAGAATTAAAGTAGATTTCATATGATACCTAATCTTAAGGAGGTAAAGTGATGACATGAATCCTTTTGTCCTGGAGACAAGTGTGACCCAATAAAAAAACGATTTTTTGAAATTTTTTCGTATCTTCTAAAAATAAAAAGCATTCATTGACTGATTTATCTAAAATTTAAAATGATATTTGGCAAGAACAGACCTGAGGAAAAGATTGAGAATTCAATAAATGTTCTTTTAAAAAAAAAATTACATTGTGTCACCGTGTCCAATTACCTAAGGAAATATAGGTAATTACATAGATATCCCCTCCAAAAAACAAAAAAAAAATCACGCACCTGAGGACAATTAAAACAGAAAAGGAAAAATCGACAATTACTCCTCAAGTGATTGTTACATTAGAACTATCCATAGTCAGGGCTATATACGGAACATTATACTTGACACTTATTTTTCCCATTGCATAATATAAATGCACGCGGTAACTAGCAATATTGTTACCTTCCATCGACTAATATACTAAAATTTAGCTAAAAAACGAGAAGGACACGAAAGCGAGAGCGAGATGTAGGAGCTTGTTCGATTTGCGCCGTCTGCAATGGTGTAGAAATCTTTGTACATATTCCAAATGTCAAGGCTTCAAAAAATTATGATTAAGAATACTCAAACGCAAGATCTAACAGTTACACCAAGGAAGGCTTATTGCTGAACTATGGTAACGCTATCTATTAGTTGAAAGACCTATATAATAGTATGTATTATGAATTAGAATTTGGGGGCCCTATTATTGGGCAAAAAATTAAAGAAGATCTCTCGATCTCCCCTTCATTTTTGGACTTAGAGAGTCAGATCTTGGTTTTGGCTCTTGCAACCAACTGGTCATGGCGACGGTTTTTGGAGTTCCCTGACAGTGACGGTGATGGGGTTTGCAGTGTATCTGGCGATGTTCCGGCATTGAACTCCGACCTAAGATGGGAATGATCATATGTGGTGCATGGAGCAAACCGTGATTCTCCCCATCGACGACCATCTTGAGTAGATTGATGAGTTCGACACCTGAGCTGACTTTATGAGGATTTTTTTGTTTTGTTTTGTTTTGTTGTTGTGTTGTATTTTGTAGTTTTTACTTTGTTTTTGTTGGGTCCGGAGTGTCCCCATGGATTTGGTTACACAATGCCACTCCTTGCGACTGCTCTAAAAATAGACTTGCGGGTGCGATGTCGAATGCTATAAAAGACTTAATTGAATCCCTTCCTAACACCAATTGGTTTTAGAAGAGATGGTGAAAAAGCGGTCCGACAAGTGGTATCAGAGCCAGAAGGTCATGGGTTCGAGTCGCGGGAGCGTCATCGTGAGAGAGGGATTGTTGGGCCCGGAGTGCCCCCATGGATTTGGTTACACAATGCCACTCCCTGTGACTGCTCTAAAAACAGACTTGCGCGTGAGATGTCGAATGCCATAAAAGACTTAATTGAAGCCCTTCCTAACACCAATTGGTTTTATGAGAGATGGTGTCGAATGCCATAAAAGACTTAATTGAAGCCTTTCCTAACACCAATTGGTTTTAGGAGAGATGGTGAAAAAATAGTCTGACAGTTTTAACGGTTGTTTTTAGGTCTATGGACCATGCAATTTGTATCTTGGGTATGGAGTGGGTATGATTTTGTTATTCCCACCCCCGAATACCCGTACCCGTCCCCCATACCTTCTCTGTACCCGGTTACACATATTACATATACTATATTATATGTGGACATATAAATAAGACCATACATTTAAATCTTGAGTATAGTTATATATGTAAACAATTAGTACCTCTTTAATTAGCTATTTTTACCAATTACTACCTATCATAGAGTACTTAATATTAAAAGAATATCAGTTGAGATTATATTTCTAAGTATAAATATCAATTTATTTTCATTCTTGACTTCTTTATTTTTCTTTATTTGTTTGGATATGGGTATATTAGGGGAAACTCCGATCCCCATCGGGAGGTGGTTTGGTTCTTTGTTTAGTATCCTCAATTGGGATGGGGGCGGAATGGTGAAAGACCTTCCAATCGAGAATCAAATCCCCCGATCCATACTCTACCGGTTGCAATCCTTACATCAGGCCTTTAAATATTACTAATATCAAATAAACTTTTCCCGAGGAATAGTTTAGTGTTTTCTTGTTAATTACTCCTTCAAGAAGAGTCCCATAACCTCCACAAATTACATATTTAGCTACCGGCAAACATTGAAAAGACACTAGTATCTAGAATGGACATGGATCTCTCATGTTTTTGTGCGATCTGCAAACACATTTGTATTTGGACAGTGCTACCCGTACAGAATGGGGAGCACAGAAAATGTACCGATCGCGTTCGGGGACCCACTTTTGGGTCCCACACGAGTGATCCGAACCGTTCATTGTTCTTAAAACATTTTTCCGAGGGGCCCCACAAAATTTCAGCTCAATCGGACGGTTGGAAGTGCTCGAACCAAAGTCTCACCGTTTGAATCAAATTTTTTGGATCACTCGTGTGGGACCCAAAAGTGGGTCCCCGAACGCGATCGGTACATTTTCGGTCCCTTTTTTTGACAGAGGGGCACTGCTGTCCCTAGCAAGGGACAACACCTGCTGTCCCCGGAGATTCCGGGTAGTTCCGGTCTCGTGTCGATGATCGGAAACGTTCACGTTGAAGAGCTCGCCGAGTAGAACAAGTGTACCAAAAATTAGCTCAATCGGATATCATTTAGTACCTAATCGAAACATTTTTATCTTGAAGAGAATGCATCCAAAACACTAGATCATACCCACTAAAACTCATTATTGCCAAGTTATATTTGTACTGATCAGGTACTAAATGATATCCGATTGAGCTAATTTTTGGACACTTATTCTACTCGGCGAGTTCTTCGACGTGAACGTTTCCGATCATCAACACGAGACCGGAACTCCCCAGAATCGCCGGGGACAGCAGGTGCTGTCCCTTGCTAGGGACAACAGGTGCTGTCCCTTGCTAGGGACAACAGTGCCCCTCTGTCCCCCTTTTTTTCTGTACCCATATCATTATCCTTTGTATTTACATCTATGTACGTAAACCTATTTACACAAACTTTTGCAATCGAGATTAACATACTGGGTTTGCATGAACACGGATCCACTTCTTTTTGTCTCAAATCTTACTGTAATCCGATTTATGGGACAACTAATCTTTGTTTTTAGTTATGGCGGGAAGCAAAGAAAAGTCGCATTGTAAACGTTGAGTGCGGGCAAATGCAATAAAGTATAAAAATATAGATTAATATGAAGAAAAAGACTTAAAAAGAAGGTCCGGTATAATTTTTTGGTCTTTTTCGTCATCTATTGTAGGAGTACTAAATGTGAAGAAAAAGACTTATTTTTTGGTTTTTTTGGTCATCTCTTGTAGGAGTACTAACTTTTTTTTATATTTATTTATCTATATATATATATATATATATATATATATTTTTTTTTTTTTTTATTCCTCCCAGTTGAGACGAAAGTATGGTTTAATTATTTTACTCGAATCTGGTAAAGATTAAAAGAAAACAACCTGAATATTTTGAAACTGAGGAGAGTATACTCTAGTCTACAGGAGTGTAATCTACAATCCGAACCGTTCAAAAGTGTTTTTAATTGTTCGGAATTGCTAAGTAGTATGCTACATGTAAGATATATATTTCACATGTAAGTTGAAATTGGAATTATTGAAATGAACTCGAATTATTTTATTATTCCTAAAAAGACGCTGGAAATCCTTTTTGAGAAATACAGTAGTATCACAGACCTTAATCAATAATTACACGTCGCAATTGTAGTGGATCCGGATTCTGATTTGTGGGATCCACTCAAACCGACAGGCAGGGATCCAATACCTTCTTGGTTGTTGGCCATACCCTTCTTTCCAATCTCCTTTAACCACTCCACTGTCCACACCTATGACCCCATCTTCTTAAAAAACTTTGATTTGCCCTCTCTGTTTTCTTTTCCGATAGCTAAAAGAGTGTCCGGGATAGCTTATGCAGACCTAAATTATTTCCTTCCATTGTCCGGCAAAGGCAAATCATCCACGCTGGGACTAAGGATTCACGAGTAGGGATGCAAAGAGGTTTATACAGCTCAAGCTCGGCTTGTTTAGTAAATGAGCCAAAAAAACGAGTTTGAGCTCGGCTCGTTTACGAACGAACCGAGTCCTTAACAAGCCGAGACAAAGTAAATTACTTAACGAGATTTCTTAAACGAGCTGAGCCGAGCTTTACCGAGCTCGTTTACTAAACAAGCCTACCACCCAAGCTCGAGCTCGGCTCAATTACTAAGCGAGCTGCGGCACGAGCTGCTCGATTCATTTGCAGCTCTATTCACAAGAGATTTCTCTCTTCCGGTTTGACCCTAATAAGTTGTTAAATATTTTGAACTCAAAATGTATGAGTTTTTTTTTTTTGTTGGTCAAATCAAAATGTATGAGTTTACTGCTGAATTTGTGGAGCTTGCCTTCCCTTGTGTTGATAGGGGTGCCGACCTCATCCAGGCCATCCGTTCCGCACATCAACGGCTCAAATTTCACCTCGCCTAAGTGTGTCTGAGCTGTCCATTGCTTGATGTGATCTGAATCGTTGATGCGCGAAATGGACTCATTTTGTTACTTTCCCATGAGGGTTTGATTTGCTCCCGCACTATCACACATTACTGCATACATCCTCAAGTTGTCTTTCACAAATCAAGGCCCTTTTCAGTTTTCACAACATATTGGCAAAAAGTCTAGTGTGAAAGCAAAAGAAGAAAGAAAAGGGAAAATCGGAAACACAAACCCTGTGCAACTCACTATACAAAATTGGATTAAACAACTTTATAAATGGATCTGAACCCACTTACAATAATCTTGCTCATTAGACTTCTTTTTAGAAAATCTTGCCTACTAGACTTTTAAAAGCTGCAAAATAAAAGCTGAAAAATGCTAAATTACCCTCCAACAATGCAAATTCACTAAATTAACCTTCAATAATGGTAGTCATTGGAGAACAACTCTCTGGTACTTGGCCTCTGTTGGAGAATCAGACCCTTCACAAAACCCCCTTTTCCTATTAACGCTGCCACAATTGTCAATGTTGTTGCAAGGACTAATGCTGCTGAGTAAAGAGTCTCGGTGGAGGAGTTGCGGCGGAGTAGGTGGCGGTGGAATAACCACCGGCGGCGGTGGGATCTGGTACGAGTCAATAGGCGGCGGCGGGTGGCGCCACTGAGGCAAAGGACCAGCAAGAAGCAGGGTATGAAGCAGTGGCCCTGCTTTCATCACTGCTTGCAAAAGCTTCCCTTTTTCAGGCAAGGGTTTATCACTCACCAAAGGAACAATCGGCTCTTCAATTGCCGGTGGCTGTTGTGGCGGTGGAGGTGGTAATTGGGGCGGCGATGAAACAATACTTTCTTCGCAATCGGAAGAGGAGAATCCGTTATTGGAGTCCAGTCCTCTTATGGGTTCTTCTAAATCTTCAATACTTGATATGCCGGAGAGGGGAGCTGTTGTAATTTGTTGATGGAACATGAGTTTTTCGAGGAGGAGTCTGTGGCATTTCTCTTGCGCTTCGTCTCTCTCTCTGATGGCGTCGGTGAGGAGGGTCTTGATATGGCTCAATTGGGCATCTCGGATTTTGAGTTCCTCCTCTGCTTTCAGCCTTGTTGTTTCTAGTTCCAGAGTTGTGAACAGAAGAGATTGCCTTAGCTCGTCCATGCTCTGTAAACATCGAAATTGAACGATAATCAAACACAAATTAGCACCCAATTTGCAACAATCTTGTTAGGAAAATGGTAATCACAGCCTAATGAAAGTGGTTAATGTGCAAATAAACACATCCATAAGTGTATGAATATCTATGAAAGTGCATTGATAATTGTGAAAAGTGAATTTAAACTTTAACCCATTTGGCATTTCGTGTGCATTATCGACTTCCTAGTGGGACGTGGTTAGCAGAACCGATCTTGAAAAATTCCAAAGAAAAGAGTACGTATCCCCAAGTAAGATCCAATATTACTCCAATACAAAACAAAGATCTAAAAGCAACTGTCTGAGTGTTTCATTAGAACAGAGATTGCCTTAGCTCGTCCATGCTATAATCCCACCAAAAAAATCACTACTTTAACAACTTTAGCGGCTTGGCCAGTTACTCGAGATTCTCGATTATTGGTCCCGATGGTGAAGTAATGAAGCTCATTTTGGACTTGTAAGCCAGAAAAGGAAGTAAAGGACTCAAATAACAAGAAGAAGAGGCTTAATTACCTTTCCCTGGCAGTGGTAGTAAGCCCAAGTGAGAAGAGGATTGCGTTGATTCTCCATGCTTGAGCAATCAATGGAGAGAGAAAGGAAGAAAGAGATGTGGATGTGTGGGTGCTATTTTAGTGGTGGTAGTTCAGCTTCAGCCCCCTTTATAATGACTACTTGTTAACACTGTCTTCTTTTGTAGCCTTGTAGGGAGAGCAAACACTTTTGCCTTTTCTTTGTTTTTTTTCTTGAATTTTCTTTCTCCTTTTTTCTTTTTCTTCTAGTAGTGGGATTGGAAAAAAAAAGCACAGACGGTCAAGAGCCTATAAAGGGGTCGACAGGAACCCTATGAAATCCTATACGGCTATACATGACCCATTCTATTTTGTGAAAACTCCGGTGTTAGGCCGTTTAAAAGTGTTTCCGAGGGTCCGAATTTTAGTAAGAGAGATGAGAGGGAGGAAAAAATTTGAGTCATTCAAAACATTTTTTGGGGGAACAAGATACGAGCTTAAGCATCACGTGTGTAGTACTCTATTTGCACCCAAAATTTTCTCGTATATATAGTGGTAGAATTACCATGACTTTGTTGGTCAGTCCTTATTGGACACGGTCGATGGCTCTATGCACATACTGGATGCAACCAGTTTGCAAAAATCGATCAGCGCCAAACGCGGGGGTAAAGACAACTTTGCTATAGTGACTATACATACTCTTGCATGTGCAAGACGGTCCTCACGAGGAAGATTTGCGTATAGGGTCTGTAATTTTTGTTTTTTCTTCGTTTTTGGATTGATTCACGGTTCATTTTGTTTGATTGTAAAGTAGGAAAGTACGAAAGAGGCCCAACTTTGAAGTTCGCCGTATAGGACCTCAAAATGTTAGCAACATGCATAAGCTTATTTCTTTCGGTAAGCACAAATCAATATTCACGCGGGGGTAAAGACAACTCTGCTATAGTGATTATACATACTCTTGCAAGTGCATGCGGGTCCCACTGTGCCAAAATGGGAGATTTCCGGCATTTTTTTTTTTTTTTTGCGTTTTTGTTAATGCCAAAAAAATCTACTATTACCGGCATTTGCATTTCAAAAAATGCCGAAAAAAGTAACTTTTACCGGCATTTGTTTAAAATAATACCAGCAAAAGTAGAATTTTCAGCTAAAACATTACCGACATTTTTTTTTAATGCCGGAAAAATTACTTTTATTGGCGTTTTTATGAAAATGCCGGTAAAAGTCTAATTTTTTTTTAAAAAAAAATTGTCTAATTTTTAAAAATATTTTATCTTACAATATAAATATTTTTCATTATGCATTGTGAAACATCATGTGGGTTAGCCCAATATTGCGCGCCACGTGAGCACCATTTGGGCGACATGCAAGCCGCAAATAGCTGTACATATGGCATTTGTAATAAATGCCAGTAATACACTTTTCTGGTATTTTTAGTGGCTTTTCATATGCCGGTAATGGTGAAATTTTTTGTAGTGTCCTCACTCCTCACGTGGAAGATTTGCGTCTAGGGCCTTTAATTTAAAAGAAAATATTTAGAGGCCCTAAATTTCGTAGGTGGTTATACAATGTACGAAAAAAGAAGAAGCACGTTATGAATAAACCTACACAAAAATGAGAGATATTTAAGTAAATGCGTTTTCTTTCATTTTTTGACTGATTTACGGTTCATTTTGTTCGCTCGTAAAAGTATGGCCCAACATTTAAGTTTGCCTCATGCCCTCAAAATGTTAGGGACGGCCCTGTTGTACATGCACAAGCTTGTTTATTTCGGTAAGTACAAACGCATATTCCTTGATACACGCTTCATAATGTAGACAAATTATATGGCAGCTCTGTATAATTGGACGTTCGGATCAATATGGCAGCTCTGTATATGGTTCTTCAATTTTTTTTTTGTTTTTTTGCAAATGATGGTTCTTCATTCCTTTCTTGATAATTGGACATTCGGATCAATATACACGCATGCATCTCAATTAATTCTGGAACTCTGAAGTTAAAGATTTGAAAAATTCATTGTAACCGGAGAAGTCTTTATCGGTGATGTGAACCAAGTCGGAGCTCCGAAATAGGTTCCTTATTAGCTATCATGAGAAATCTGGTGCCCGTATTCCCGGATCAGGGGATCCTGTAGTGCACTGCCGCTAGGATTTCATCTCAGCAATGAACGGCTCAGATCATGTAAGCACTAAGATGAAATCCGAGCCTTTGATTGCGCTATCAACGGCTCGAATACCGCACTACAGGATGCCCTCTTCCCGTATTCTCTGCAGTATAAATTTTGGGAAACATTCACAATTTTCTACACAACCTTATATTTTGGAGGAAAATTAACGTAAATAATATAGTATTATATATGTATCACGTGGGCTGCTAAATTTCGTACTAATACCGAACTGGCTTTTTTTTCTTCCTTCCCATGATAGCATTAAGCATTTGTTGTCACTTCATTCCACTTACACTATTTGGCCATACTTTAGACCATTCTAACTGAATTACTGTAGAAACGAGTAACGACCACCCGGGGTGGTAGCGAAGTTGGCAATGGGCAACTCCCATTGGGTTTGGCTCTCATGCGGTCAAGGGCATGAGGCGTGCTTACGCTCTCTTGCTCCCGTGTCAATCTCATGATCCGCTTATTGTCTTCTTAAGCCTCGGGTGGGACAGTGCACACCTATCGGTTACAGGGTTTCCATTGGAGGCTCCTCTGCAGGTCTGGAGTCCCTATTCATGCCCTGGCGAGGGTTGGCGAGGGTTGCTATGCTTGGGGTCTCCTCTCCACCTTTGATCAAAGAACCAAAAAAAGAAAGAAAGGAATTACAGTAGCAACAATGCGCAGTAAAATAATCTTTTAAGGGTAAATTAGGTACTAGGTTTCTTTTGTTCAATTTTGCATATGCAGTAAAAGATAATTCCTCCGTCCACTTTTTAAGTTTGTTGCTTCGTAAATCCAAATTATTAAAGAAACATTATCATTACATATTTCACATCAACTTTTCTCTTCACTTTACACTTTTCACATCAACTTTTACCTCCACTTTTCAAAATTATCCTCCACTTTTACTCATTAACTCTTTACCCTCTAACTTTTTAAAAGGGTAAGATGACAATTGTATAAATTTTTACCCATTAACTTTTCAAAACACACACTTATCAAGGGATAGCCCAAAATGAAAATATTGACACTAAAAAGGGTCGGAGGGAGTACTATTGTTTGGCTGATCTTGTTTTCTTTTTTACTTCAAACATAAATATTTTTAACCAACCATAATTTACCCCATTCCTTTTCCCCTCAATTTTCAGTAAAACAATATTCACTTGATGTGAATACCGTAAAAAAAATTGATCAAGCCTTGTTTCAATTCCTAGTTTAAAGTAAAAAATGTCAAAAATTATTTGTTACGTTTTATTAGTTATTCTCTTACAATACATCGATTTGAAAACTGATTTAAGTTACTCCTAATTCCTAACTAAAGTCAGGAATTAAAACAAAACCCGTCTAGTCTTAGTGCTAGTGACCTGCATATTTCGCTTTCATTGTTTTGCTTCCACCGATGCAGAAAATTCAAAGTAAAAAAGAAAGTAAGATCGATAATCATCACAATCTCATGGCATAGCACTGTTACCTTGACTGCAGAAAATGCTGGCATGTGCAGTTTTACACTTCATTCTCATCAAAGTCGTCTAAATATGTGGAAACCAATTTAAACATAAAAAGACTTCTTCGTCCTCTCAACTCTCTCTCTCTCTCTCTCTCTCCTGTGTATAGTCAGGAAAAGGGAGCCGGTGAAACCAAACAAACTTTCCCACCAATATTTTGCGAAAAAAACTCGATTCGACAATTTTGAGCAACAAAGTCCTCTTTGAATGACAGAATTAGGATTCCATTGGACTTTTTCAAGACTCCTTTTTGGGGGTCAGAAATATTCCCGCCTTCTTTTTCTCACTATTAATTAAATATCACTACCTAATATCCCAAGGGTTCTCTCAGCGGATACAACATTTGGTGTACACCAAATGCACGTTGTATTGTGTGGAATCCATTTCGGAATTCCATCCAAATGCTTTTAATGATCCTTGAAAGAAATCATCTCAGTCGGATATCGATAATAGCTTGATCGATTTTTCGCTCAATTTCTTGTTAGAAAATTGAGCACAAATTGATTAAGCCTCTACCGATATCTGATCGAGCTGATTTTTTTACAGAAATCTTTAGAAAAACATTTTAAACAAATTGAGCGGTTTCGATCCTTTGTGTGGAACTCCGAAATGGGCATTGTAGAACACAATATGCATTTGGTGTACACTAAACGGTGTACCCATAGTTTAATTCGTTCTCTTAAAGCATCAATCCTATGTTAGTATGTTGGATTTGGGGTTATTCCTGTGCATGGGATGCACAACAAGTGTTGTGCACAATCTGAGCCGTTTGTGTTGCTTGAATGGACGGCTCAGATTTCATCTTGCATGTACGATAACAAACTGTACGCATGCAAAGGTGTCGAGGTGAAATCTGAGACGTCCATCCAAGTAACGTACGGTTCGGATGTTGCACAACACCTATTGTACACTTGTACATCAGTGCATCTCATGCACAGCGAGCAGCAACCCCATGTCCTAGTATGTTACCACTTCTTTTTCGAAGCGTTACGTACTGCACTACTGTGAATCTCGATTGCATTTTAAATTTACAGCATGACTTGTTTTGTATGTCTTTAATAGCATATTTGTATTTAAATAAAGAAAATGAATTCTAAGACTTTACATTAAGAGCAAATTAACATAATTAATTAATGTATTACAGATTCCTTTATTTAATTACCTTACAGCTGGAAGTTTTTTCAAAAAAAGTATGTTGTAGTATTTTTGTATGGGTCGACTAACCCGAATAGGATTGGTACAACCCAGTATAAACCGGTATTTTAGACGATACAAATCACTCAACTTTTAGATTTGTGTAGGAGAACGTTACTGGCATCAACAGGTTTGGAGTTATGGTGTGGTGTTTTTGACAGTGGTGGAGCGATGTAGGTCCCCAAATATGTATGATGAACAGTGATCTTTGAATTTATTGTCAAAGAAACAGTGGTGCCGTAGCCAGAAAATCACACAAGTGAGAGCACAATTAATCCATAAACATCAATACTTTGTTGTATAAAAAAATTACTCTTCTTTAAGAATCTAACATGCCTTGATTATCATTTGAAATGAGCCTCTCTTGACTTACATTTTATCGACAAATATGCCTCATAGCCTATTTGGGTGTACCTTTAGAATTCTAAGGGGAGGTCTGCGGTTCGAGTTAGTTGAGAGATTTCGAACTCTCTTTAATTGTTAACACGGTAATTTTTTCACTAACCCTTGTTGATGTGTATCGGTAGGGAAAATAAAAAGACTCACATTTTATGGTAATATAGTACTTCTGAATCCGTAAATACGTAATGTTTTCGCGGCAAAAATTCAGTTAATTAAAGTTTGTTTGCGAGTAATTAGTTATTCGACGGTTCTGGAATATCGTCACGTGATGCCCTAAAATCATTCTCCATCAAACATGTAAATTCATATGAACTTCTGTGGTCCAATTTAAAATTTTGCAATAAAACAAAAAGGTCGGAGCATGTCAAAAAAAGCTGCGGTAAAGTAGTTGTGAAGTTCTGTGGAAGAACATTCGAATTGTTTCGGTCCAACAAATAATTTTTTTATTGTTTTGGTTAGATATGTATTGAGAGGTAAGAATTTGTGCCTTAAAATATAGAAATGCACACCGTACCAAATAATTTCCTCATCCCTAAACAAAGGAGTGTGTCACTTTTAAGGGGTGTTTCACTATTTTGGTTTAATAATTGAGCCAAATTATTCTTTTGTCCTTATTCAAATTTTTTTTCGCATTTGTTAGTTTTCCATCCCTTTTTTTGGATTATTGGTTAATTCTTTATGGGAGGAATCTAAAAGGTTATAAATTATGATCAAAATTGTAATAAAGTTCACTAAAGACAAAAATAATCCAAAACAGACGGACTTTCTGTATTGTTTTTGTGTTTATTCAAAAATTATTTTTGTGTTGATAATTTTTCTACTTTTAAGATTCCTTTTGCCGAGACAAACTAATAATCCACAAAAAAAAAAAAACAAAAAACCAAAAAATACAAAAAAAAGTATTTGAATAAGGACAAAAAATAATCCGGCTCAATTAATTCACTTTGAATTTTTCTAGCTTAACCTAAATCTTTACATTACTGAGACTCTGAGGGTTTCCCCTCTCCCTGCATCACTTCCCATCCACAGTGTGGATCCTGCCACTCCGCCATTGTCCACCGTGTGGTCCTCGGTGGTTCGTCGTTCGTGGTCGTGGTTTGGATTTGCTGTTGTGGTCGCCGAATGTTAGCGGTTTGCTGTCGTGGTCACCTGTGTGGTATTGCCAGAGACGGGGCAAAAGCTGATTCTGAAATGTTTTTCTTATAACAAAGAAATAGTGGACGCTACTGGTAAAAGAATAAAATAAAAAATGAATACATAAAAAAGTCAATTACTCTCATTGATCAGATTTACTAGAGTTGTATTGGAGCTCATTAACTAATTCACGGGCACAATTGCTGTTACCATGGGAGAGAAGTGAGGATTAGATTCAAACCCGGTTTTATAAGGTCGAACGACTCGAACCCTATTCTCTGAATGGATTATTGACTTTTTTACTTTTCACATTTTACGACGCATGTCATTTTCCTCACATACGTTAACTGAAAAAACCTCAAAAAAAGTAAAGTAAAGTTAAAAAAAAAAAAAAAAAAAAAAAATGAGCTTAGTTGAGAAGGCCCTGAGATTAACATGTTTTGGTTTTTGAAAATTAAGAAGTTAAACTAACAATTTAAGAGTATTGAATTATGTTGTAATCCCCAAAACACATACCACAAGCCACTGCATGGCATGTTAGCATTTCCCCGTGAGAGATCATAGAAACAACAAGCCCTGAGTTCTAACGGCTCTATGCAAACCCAGTCCCCGGTAACGGCTATGATACCCAACGGAACATCATCGGAAAACATTACCTCTGAAGAGGAAGACCATCTGGTGCGAAGCACTAAGAAGGTCAAGAACGATCATGACTTTTCGGTGGCCATGGCAGAGGATTCCTCCGTCAACGATAAGCCTACTGGTATCCAAGATACCATCATGTCAGCTAATGATGAGAATCCCCAGGATACTCCTAACCTTCTCAGTGAAGGGCCATCCGTGCCTTCCCAGAAGGCCATGTCTTTCAAACAAGCCCTAATTGCTAGTAAGGAAAAGGAGATTCCTTTTTCCGAGGATGTGGAAGACCTTGAACCGGAAGCGGATGACGAAGAGTCTGAGGCTATTGACGAGGAAGAAGAGAAGGATGGTATTCCGGTGGTTAATCTCCCCAAAAGCCTTCTCGATTACTCACGAAAACCTTGGAAGAATGCCTTGATTGTGAAACCAATTGGTTACCCAATTGGATATAAGTCACTCTGCTCCAAAGTCAGACCTCTTTGGGATCTACAGGGAGACTTCAGTGCCCTCGATATTGGTATGGGGTTCGTGGTGTTCAAATTCGACATGAGTGTTGATAGGTCTAACGTCCTTACCAATGGCCCATGGATCGTGAACGATCAATACATCACGGTGAGAGCATGGGAACCCCGTTTCAAGCCCGATGAAGCTGAAGAGATTCAGACAGCAGTTTGGGTTCGTTTTCCCAATTTTCCTCTTGAGTATTACTATGAGAAAAATATGTTCCGTATTGCCAAAAGGCTAGGTCGACCCATCAAAGCGGATTCTACAACTGTGGAAACAGAGAGAGGCCGTTATGCCAGGGTATGTGTGGAAGTGGATTTGAGCAAACCACTTAAATCTAGGGTTATTATTGAAGGTAAAGTGTATCGTGTGGAATATGAACATATCCCTGTCATGTGCTTTGGCTGTGGCCGGGTGGGACATCGTCGGGATCAGTGTAATTGGGTTATCAAACCCATCGCTCCGGCTACGACGGAGCCGCCTAACCAACTGTTAACGACGAGTGACCAAACCAATGGGGATAAGGCGAACCTAAACAAACAGGCCCAAGCCCCAGCCTATGGGCAATGGACTCTCGTGCAGAAAAGGCCAAGGAGGCCCATTGCTGGTAGACGTTTTTCGGACAAAAACCAGATGGCCCAAGCTAATAAGCCGGGTCCTAATTCCCAAAGGCAAGAGGGACGGGCCAATCGTTTCTCGCTTCTGAACTGGTTTGATGCCAGCACATCTGGGTCAAAAAAGCCCACCAGTGAACATCATAATAGTCAGCCCTCATGGGCTAGAGTTAAGCCTAGCGCCAAAACATCTAGCACTCAACTGGAAACCTCTAGCCCATCCCATATGGATATAACTAGCCCCTCCAGTATGCCTTCCAGCCCAGAGCCGCAGCCCAACCCAATCCCAAACACCCCCATATCAAATCTCCCAAACCCTAATTCACCTCCAACTAATACTGCTATTAACCCAGCGGCCACCACATCTCTCTCTCCTCCTTCCCAGAACCAACTCGTTTCCCCTCTCGTAGCTCCTTCCGCCCAACTCCATGGCATCTCAGAGAATCGAAACCTCACACCTCCAGCACAACCCAATCTGCACCCTAATCAGACCAGGGGTCGAACAAGGAGCCCTAATAACCGTCGAATGGTCAACACGGGCAGTAAACATGGCAGTGAGGGCACCGGGTCACAATGTGGCCGGGATTCAGTACCACGTGATAGATCTAGAAAGCAAGAATGGGTCGGTGAGGGACCAAACGGAGGTCAAGAAGATGGTGGGATGGAATGAACTTCTTCCCCTCCCTTCTCTCTTGAATCACTTTTCCATGATTTGCCTCATATGGAACTGTAGAGGTGCGGGTAACAGCACCTTCCGACGTACTATGGCTGATTTGTTGAATTCTCATAGACCTGACATATTGGTCCTTCTGGAAACCAAGGTCTCTCTTTCCTCTATGAACGATTTTTTCAAGAATAAGGGGTTCAACGCTAGCTCCTTTTCCGATCCAGTTGGAAGATCTGGAGGCATTTGGGTCTTGTGGGACTCCACTAAAGTTAATGTCTCAGCGGTTGAAGTCACAAACCAGGTTATCCATGCCACCATTTCCAGGGCGGATTTCGAAGACTGGGTCTTTTCCGCTGTTTATGGAAGCACAAATCCTATGGCGCGTGATCTCATGTGGTATGATCTCCAGGCCAGGGCAGCTAATGATAACGAGGTATGGCTTTTGGCTGGAGATTTCAACGACCATGCTGATAGCTCGGAGAAAAGGTGCTTCCAAAGAGGTAACTCGTTTCATAGATGCAACAAATTTAGTAATCTTCTCAATTCCTGTAATTTCATAGACCTCGGTTGTATTGGCCCGAAGCTCACATGGTCCAATAACAGGGCTGGCCTAGCCAACACAATGGTGCGTCTTGATAGAGCTATCTGTAACAGTAAGTGGCAGGCGGCCTTCCCTGAGGCTGTGGTTAGAAACCTCCCCCGTGTTTATTCTGATCACTGCCCCCTTTTAATTTACACGGACGGTATCCCCTCCCCTCGTCCTCGCTCTAGACCCTTTCGTTTTGAGGATATGTGGACCTCCCATCCTAACCTTGGCAAATTCATCGAAGAATCTTGGAATCGCACTAATCGGCCTTTCTTGGAGAATCTTAATGCCTTTACGGAGGACCTTATTACTTGGAACAGGGAGGTTTTTGGTAATGTTTTTCACAAAAAAAAGAGACTTTTGGCTAGGTTGGAAGGGATCCAACGAAGCCAATGTCTTTCCTTTTCCCAAAACCTCTTTTGTCTTGAAAAAGAGCTCATTTGCGAATTCCAAAACATTTTGAAACAAGAGGAACTATTTTGGTTCCAAAAATCCAGAGCCAAATGGATCCTTGACGGTGACTGCAACACGAAATTCTTCCATCTTTCTACGGTCATTAAAAGAAGACGGAACAAAATCTTGACCCTTAAAGACACTAATGGCAACTGGACTGAAAATTTTGAGGACCTTAAATCCCTCATTACCGATCACTTTATGAGCCTTTTTTGCACTGATGAGAATAATACTTCCTTACATTGGAGCAATTGGGCCCATAACTGCATTAGTAATGAGGAGAATCTGGTCCTGGCTCTCCCTCCTAACAGAGAGGAGATTTTTCTTGCGATTAGGAGTATTGGTGCCTATAAAGCCCCTGGACCCGATGGTTTTCAGGCTGTTTTTTACCACAAATATTGGAATACTGTTGGGGACTCTCTTTGTGCTCTGATCAATAGCTGTTTTTCCAACAGAGTCATTCCCCCCATGCTTAATAAGACTAATATTGTGCTCATCCCTAAGACCGACAACCCGGAATCCATCAATCAATTTCGACCCATTGGTCTATGCAATGTTTCTTACAAAGTGATCTCCAAGATTATTGTTAATCGCATTAGGCCCCTTTTAGATAACATTATTAGTCCTTTCCAATCTAGTTTCATTCCGGGTAGACAAACGACTGATAACATCATTATATGCCAGGAAATCATTCATACCTTAAGAAATCACAAGGCTAAAAAGGGAGGCATGATATGGAAAATTGACTTCGATAAAGCTTATGACAGAATCTCCTGGGACTTTCTTCTTGACACCCTCAGATTTTTTAAATTTAATGAAGAGTTCATCGCTCTCATTATGAGTTGTGTCACTACCACAGAATTCTCTATAATGTGGAATGGTGAACCCCTCCCTCCTTTTAAACCTAAACGTGGTCTCCGTCAGGGAGATCCTTTGTCTCCTTATTTATTCGTTTTGTGTATGGAGAGACTTTCCGCCAGGATAAACCAAAGGGTGACCCTCAATCAATGGGTGGGGATCAAGGCCTCTCAAGAGGGTCCTTGCCTCTCTCATTTGTTTTTTGCGGACGATATTATCTTCTTTGGAGATGCCACTGAGAGACAGGGGGAAATCATGAAAGAGACTCTGGCTGGTTTTTGCGAAGAATCTGGACAGCTTGTTAGTACCCATAAATCCAAAATTTTTGTCTCTCCTAATATCCCCTCTAACAAGGCCAGGAGATTGAGTCATCAGTATGGATTTACCCTTACCGAAGATCTGGGTATGTATCTTGGGGTGCCATTGATTCATTCTAAAGTCTGTAAAAGAACCTATCAATACATTATTGAAAGACTCTCCAAGAAGCTTGCGGGTTGGAAAGCGGACTCTCTTAACCTCATGGGTCGTGCTACCCTTGTCCAATCTGTTACATCCACTATCCCCTACTACACGATGCAAACCTCTGCCCTTCCCACTTCCATCACTAACCAAATTGATAGGTTCAATAGGAATTTCCTCTGGGGTGATAAAGCCGAGAGGAAGAAAGTTCACCTCGTCAACTGGAACACCGTGTGTAAACCCAAGAAATGGGGGGGACTTGGAATTAGAAAAGCTGGCCCTTCTAACATGGCCCTCCTATCCAAATTGGGGTGGAGAATTTCCTCTGAGAAAAAACCGGTGTGGATTCAAGTGCTTAAATGCAAGTATCTCAAAAACCACAACTTTAAGGACTGGCCTGCGAATAAAAAAGCTTCCCATACCTGGAAAAGCATAATTAAAATCAGGGACTTCACGGTCAAAAACATAAGATGGATAGTGGGTAATGGAGAAAAAGTCTCATTTTGGCACGACTGGTGGTGTGGCGACACCAGTCTTGCTAACGATGGGTCGGTGTTGAACATGGACAATGCTAAAGTCAAGGATTTCATAACCAGAGAGAAAGAATGGAATACTCCATTGCTGTTGGATGTTTTGGGGGCCAACAACACTGAGGTTGTGACTAATTATTTGCTCCCCAAACATGCGGTTGTTGAGGACACCCCTTCTTGGGTGTTGGCTAGCAATGGTAAATTCACTGTCAAGTCGGCCTACAGCCAGCTTGTCAATGACTCTAACCCGAATGCTCTGGTCAATGATTCTAATCCGAATGATAGGTGGGATTGGATTTGGCACCTCAAAATTCCTGCGAAACTTCAAGGTTTTTTGTGGATTTGCCTACATGGTAAACTCCTAACTAACTTTCACCGCAAAAGTAGGGGGCTCACGGATGACGACTTATGTCCCAGATGTGGTATGTTGGTTGAGGATCTTACCCACCTATTTTTCGCTTGCCCTTCGAGTGCGGATGTTTGGAACAGGTTTCCAAATATTCAAGTGCTATCTACAGGTGATATTGATGATTGGGGGATGTGGCTCAAATCAAATATCAAAGGGTCTCAAGGCAACCCAGGGGGTCTTCTTACCTCTATTTTAATTATAACGACCCTATGGAATGTTTGGATTATGCGTAACAAAAAAGTTTTTGAGAACCTTGAGCCTAACCCCACGGTGGTTTATACTAATAGCCTTAAATTTGCTTCTGAAATCATTTCCTTACATTCGGCTAAAACCCCTCCTGCAAAACCTATTAAACTGATTGCTTGGAATTTCCCAGGTACTGGTAAATTGATGATGAACACGGACGGGAGCAGCAGAGGAAACCCAGGTCCAGCCGGCTACGGTGGTGTTGTCCGAGATGATCGAGGGTATTGGATACTGGGTTTCTATGGGAGATTAGAGGATTGCACAAGCTTGGAAGCGGAGCTCTGGGGTATCTTCAGAGGATTAGAGCTGGTTAAGAGCCAAAATATGGAGGCCCTGGAAATCAATTCGGACTCAACCACAGCCATAGCTCTCATTAATGAGGAGGATCCAGAGCACTCTCCCCATCTGATCTTGATCAAGGAATGCAAAGAGCTGATGGGAAGCACGGGTTGTACTCTAAAGCATATCTACCGTGAAGGCAACAAGGTAGCGGACAGGCTAGCCAACATGGGTGTTGACCAAGATGACAAATGGGTCTCTCACGTTTCGCCACCGGAGCTCATGATCCCCCTCCTTGAGGCGGACATGAGGGGAGTGGCTTTTGAAAGGATGTAATCGTTTTTTGTTGTTTCTTTTTCCGGTGTACCAAAAAAAAAACAAGCCACTGCATGGACTAAATTGACTAAAGCCCAAATTGACTAAAGCGCACATTTTCACGGTCAATTAAAATAGAGTATCATTTAGTGGAAACAACTTAACTATTGTTGCTCATTAGGCTGACGAATTTTTTTTTTTGCGGATATTCACCCTAATTAAGTGATTCTCATAGACTAGTACATAACTATTGCCGTAACATAGATTCTCAGTTATCTCATATCTACAATATGTAGAGCATATAGAGTTCTGTTTCTCATAAAAACCTCCAAGGAAATTGCGAGTACCTGAGCGCTTTGTGTAACGGATGTACTAGGACTGTGCAGTACAGGTCGAATTGTTGTGAAGGCTTGCGTGCCTTTTCTGACTTCGTAACGTAGTGATTGCGTGTGACCCAAGGGGTAGAGCCACAAGTTCAATGGTGCCGTATCGTAAAAGGACTTAACAATTTTCCAAACGGCTTGGAAAATGCGTAGACAAAACGAACTAAATAAAATCCAATCTTTATTAATGAAGATTAACAAAGTTTGGGGTACAAGGAAAGTAAAACTATGAGTTACGCTAGGCAAAAATTTCGTTGAACAAGAAGGATAAAATCTCTCAACGAGGTTGAGGGATAAACTCTAAGAAGAGTAAGGTTTGTAAGCGTTAGCTTAATTGGCTGTGGAACTCATAACTACTAGTATTTATAGGCTCCAATGCTGACCAATTCTTCTCTCTGCTGAAATGTTGACATGTGGCCCTTCAACTTTGCGCCTTCTCAATGGTCTGCCAATCCCATGTAGGCAGTTGAACTAGCCCATCCTCTTTTCAGAATGGAACTTGAGATAATGGGGGAAACCCACTTCCTTATCAACAGCCAACAAATGGGTTTAAGACCACCTTGGTTTTACTACTGCCGAAATAAAACACTTGGGCTGATTACCTTAAATTTCCGTTGGGCCTTTAGGAAACGATGAAAATTAATCAACCTTGCTATTCGTACAGAACGGTGGGTACCGACCACGTACCAACCAGCGTCGCTGCGTCGGGGACCTCCTTGTGGGTCCCAAACGGTCAATCCGAACAGTTCATCCATTTCACTCAAAAACATTTTGAACGAAATAAGGTGATTTTGGATCGAGCTCTTAGGGCAGTTCCATTGCATCGATTCTCACGTGGACCCGCTTGAAATTTGATTTTGAGATGGATGAACAGTTTGGATTGATCGTTTGGAACCCACAAGGGGTCCCCAACCCCGGTCGGTACGTAGTCGGTACCCTCCGGTCGGTACCTCTGGATTTTCGGAAAATTAATAAGCCCATTAATTTTATAAGTAGAATTAGCCCACTTAAGTCCGAAAATAATAACCTTTGGCCTCATTACAAATATTTTTGCCAAATTAGAAAGTCGTCTGAAAAGCAAAACAAAAAGACAGGTTGGATCATTAGAAGAGACCATAAGCAAATATTCTCCTGTAATGATCTGTGCAATGTATTAAGCATGACGATCCTTATATCACTAATTTAACGTGCGAACTATACCTAAGTCTTTTCTGCAATTTCGTTAGATTCGAGTTGATTTTTTTGATTAATCACCTCCTGATTAAAACTATGATCGTTAAGTAAAAATGCTTAGGGCAAAAATTATCTAAGGCGTTATAAAAAAGATTCAGTATTTTTTTTGTTCGATTTTTTTAATTTATTTTTTTCATCTTCGATCCATATTTTATTATTATTATTTCAGTTCCTCTCATCTAGACACTAAGAACACCCATTGTAGTTGAGAATAATTGACTTAGTTCAAACTTCAAACCGGCCGGCATTCTACTTTCTAAATGTTTTATCTAACAAAATAACTTTTTTGCGTGTGACGAAAATCTAAGGAAAGAATCTACCACCTTTCAAGTAGAGAACATGGGTAGGGCGGGGTGCAAACGAGCCAAGTCGAGTCAAGTTTTGTAAAATTTGAGTTCAGCTCGTTTAGTAAATGAGTCCAAAATCTAGCTCGAGCTCGGTTTGTTCTTAAATATTGATAGCCATATGATCAAAGTGAATTTGTCTCGAAAAAAACAATAATGATACATACACATACTCCAAACCACACCCTCCCACACCCCGGCCACTGTTCACCTGGGCCCTCACGTGGGTCCCACCCACTTGGCCCCCGAAATTAAAAAAAAAAAAAAAAAACGAAAATTTTGAAAACACCCCCAAATCTGGGTTTCAACATTACTGTTCTCATTTTCGCGGGCAGCGAGAGAAGAGAGAAGAGAGAAGAAGATCGCCCAGCATTTCCGACCGTGGACTGCCCTTCACCGGCGACTTCGCGACCCCCTCCGACCGTGGACTGCCCTTCACCGGCGAAGCCCAAAACGTCCACCACCACCAGTCGCCGGCCACTCGAAGAAATCATACAACTAAACATCTTCCATTGCAACCAAGGTCTCTCTCTCTCTCTCTTAACTGAAGGCAGCGAAAATGTCTCTAGCCTGAACTACTTTGTCAAACCTATGATCATACAAGATGAATTGTGAAGTCAGTCCCCTATACAGAAGTTATTTTCTAATATGTCAATTAGAATTACAGGTGCTCCATTTCGTTTTCATGGTAACCGTAGTCTTCTTCTGTGCTGCATCAAAACTTACAGAAGCAATAGATTGCTGCTCAATCAAACAGCTTGAATAACCAGCATCAAAACTTGGGTCTTTTCTTTGTATTGGGTGGCATTCCCTTCAATGCATTTTGTAGGTGTTATCTCTTGTACATTAAGTATACAGATGTATCAAGTCGATGTAATTTTGTGTTACAATTGTTTCTGATATTCATGCTATATGAGGAATTGGAGCACATTTTCAATAATCCTAGCCCAAAAGTTAGCCTTCTTGCTTCTGGTTCGAAAATTCAAATTAAAAGTTGCTTTCTGGATTGCTTTAAAATTCAGTGGTGTTCCTTTTATCTAAGGAATTTTAAACCAAGTGATGGCGTTGTTTTCTTTAATCATGAAACTTGCTACTGTTAGGATTTCAAGTTTCCTTTTCTGTAGCTTTTACCCTACTAACTTCTATGTCTTACATATCCAGGAAGCTATAGTACGCGTTTTATACTCACTTATTCTTGTTTATATTTAATCTGCAGGTGATGTTTCAGCTACCATCACCACCATCGGTGATGTGTCCTATATTTTCCCAAATTGAAAGGGATGAAGAAGTGGAAGAGGTATGGAGTGGAGACATCGTAGTAGAAGAAGAAGTTACGAATGGTTCTCCAAGGTGTTCAACCAAGTTTTTTACAAATGATGAATCAAATGAATAATGAGGAAGAGTATAACACTTGGTTGGTACGTTAATGGAATGTATATTACTCTTATTTTTATCGTATCTTGTCCATATCGTGTCCATATTGTATCTGTATCCGTTTGTTAATGGAATGTAATTTACTTTCTTTCTTTTTTTATCGTATTGTGTCATGTCTGTATCGAGTCCTTATCGTGTCATGTTTGTATATTACTCTTATGGAATGTAATTCTATGAATGAAGTCTTCATGGTATCGTGTCCGTATCGTATCAATATCCGTTTCATAAATGGATAAGATTCTTTGTTGATGTAACTGCATTTACAAGTTGAAACTGCATTTAGAAGTGAACTTGGAGTCCTGGATTTGATTCTGTAGAAGTGCCATCCATGTATTTGATTATTTGTTGCCTAAACTGCATTTACAAGTGCATAAAACTGCTGTAACAGTGCATAATCTGCCATAATAGTGCAGCAAACTGCTGTAACAGTGAAAAAAAACCATGTTTTTTATGCTTAAACTGCTCTAAATAAGCAGAAATCAGACTTATGCTAGCTGAAACTGATATGAAAGTGCAGAAATTTGAGTTTTGGGAGCCAAAACTGTATTTAAATGCTATTTCTGGAAAAAAATTGGGCAGCATTTCCACTATTTTCTTGCATACCCGACGTCTAAGCGTCTCAACAGTCAATCAACTAATAAGGCACAACATCAAACTAGGGCATAGAATAACCCAAAACGGATTTGAAATTAACCTTGTCATTCATTACATAACCATTGTCATTCATTACATAACCTTGTCATTCATCACATAACCATTGTCCGAGACGGACTTCAAATTAGCTGTTTTACATTACCTCACCATATTACATAACAAATTACCTATACAAAAGGTGGATAACTAGTAATACACAAATTATAATCCCAATAACGGAATGGATAACTACAATACGGACTGCATTCCGTATGGCTAAGATGAGTTCCCTTAAGTTGTTGTTGAGGTCGACGTTGTATTGAAGGAATGGTCCAGTGAAGTCGCGTGTGCTATCATCTGCCGAATGTGAGACATTTTTTATTGTTGTCATTGCACCAACCATTCCATTGCCTGCAGGGCTAGTCACAACAAAACAAAAGAGATAAATTGGTAACGAGATAAAAATTAATAGATTGAACGACCATTCATGTAGTTGTGTGGAGAGGCTTACATTGGGAACGAGGCATTTATAGTAGTATCGGCCAGGGTTATTAGCACGAGGGCCAGCCTTGGTGGGGATACATATACCGGCCCCGCAAGCACAAACTTTCGTAGGCCATCTAGATGTGGCGTTGGAAGATGCGGAAGCCATGTCAACCTACAAAAAAAAAAGAAACAGAAAACAGAAATAAGTTAAGGCGTGTCTGTGTCGTGTCGCGTATCCGTGTCCATATTCAGCAACAGGATATGGGGTTAAGGACTATACATGTTTGGACATCTCTCAGTCGACATGAGTGTCATGTTCCTCAGTCGACATGAGTGTCATGTTCAAATGCTTTCCATACCACATGCTTGCCTAAGAATGAGAAAATACTATAGCATAAATGTTTCTCATAGTTTTGTTTAACATAACATCGCCATTGTATTTCTTCATAGTTTTGACAGTGAAACACACACTGGATAAGGGGAAAAAAGAGTTTATTAGGTTACAGTCACTAGGCCCAAAGGGACAAATTTAGTGATTGTTCTGAAGCTTCTTGTTCTGGGGTCCATGTCCATATCCAGATTTGAGATTACAGCAGCTAGAGTGAGAACTGCAACACCTGAACTTATTAGGAGAACTTCTCTATAACCAATTCAGACCCTAACAGAAAAAAGAAGGTAAATCACTAAGTAAAAAAGAAGGCAAATGAAAGCACGAGCTACCAAGCTCATGGGTCTCTCCTGTTGGATTGGGGTACGCAAATTCTTGAAGTTGGATTGCGAACAAGGTAAATTTATAGAGCATTACTTGTTTGCAATCCAAAGGTAAAAAAAAAAAACACGTAATGCTCGATAAAAAACAAGGTAAATTTATCACTTTGATTCATATCATCAGTACCTTGGCGACATTTCCTGTTTCTAAATGTCAAGTGTGCTTTAAGATTTTTTTAGCATTATTCATCTACTGACCCTATAAAGCCACTGGCAATCAGCATTGCAACTCCCAAATTTCGGTGAGGATATGAATGAGAAGGAACATAAATACCATTATAGGGGGAACTAAAACGGAAGGCTGATAAATAAGTCCACAAATTTATCCTGGATTACACAGATTAAACTAGCAACTGATTCTTCGGAAGATTTGAAAACATGATCTCGGTGAGGATATGAATGAGAAGGAACATAAATCTCTCACTAGTGGAGAGACGTACAGAGGATATAAAACCTTCTGTTGTTTCCAAAGAATCAATCAGTATGGAAAAGGATAAACAACAAAAAATTGGTGCTGTGATATATTAAGGCTGTAACTGGATCATCGGTTTGTGGAGGAAAAAAAAAGGAAAGGAAGTGTGGAAACTAAACTAAATTCTTTGGTTGCTGTATCACTTCCATTGATCTTGCTCAATCCTTTCACAAATCCTTGATCTAAAGGCATCCTTAAAGGGTGCATAACATCTCATCTTTAAGCCATAATCAGCATCCAGAATAGAACGCAAGAACATAAATACCATTACCAATTACTCTTGCAAAGTATTCTGAAGTTACAAAACCATAAGAATTAGTATAAAACAACAATGATTTATAGCCACTATTCAGCAAGATTTATAGCAGCCACTGAGCAAAACAACATAAGAGTAATCTACTGCTATGTTTCACTTGAGAAGAATTGACTTGGGTGCCAAATTCTATGGATACAACTTAATCAACCAATCCAACTCCCCCATGCTCCTCATATGGATACAACTTAACTACTCACGGTTCAGGGGAAAAAAATACCTAAATGACCACGGGTGGCCTAAAGCTTGAAAGACTTCTCATTTAGTTGTTCCATTAGTTCAGTTAGAGCCTGCAAGTCAAATATGAATTCGGTGACGAGTGTAGTATACGGCAGCATCGAGCAAATAAGAAAACTAACTAACTTCTTCAAATCTGATTTTTTGACCAAAAAAAAAATTTAGGGTTTTTTAATATGGAATCAAGATCAACGAGAGAGAGAGAGAGAGAGAGAGAGAGCTTCCTTGGTTGCAATGGAGTCGTACGATTTCTTCAACTGGGCGTGGTGGTGGACCGTGGTGGTGTCGACTGCTGGTGGCGTCGGCGGGTCGTGGTGGTGTTGACTGGTGTCGCAATGCTTTTCGTCGCGTCGTCTTCTCTTCTTCTCTTCTTCCCTCACTCTCTAGATTTCCAGATCTGGAGAGAAAATGGAGGAATACCCAGATGATTTCTTCCTCTCTTCTCTCTCTCAAACGGCCCGCGAAAATGAGCCCCAAACCCAGACGATTTGGGGATTTGGTGGTGATTTCAAAATTTTCGTTTTTTTTTTTTTTAAAAAATTTCGGGGGCCAAGTGGGTGGGACCCACGTGGGGGCCCAGGTGAACAGTGGCCGGGGTGTGGGAGGGTGTGGTTTGGAGTATGCGTATGTATCATTATTGCGAAAAAAATACTTAAGCGGGAATCGGAATTGTACACGAGTTACTCGACAAACCCTACAGAACATTCGGATCAGGTTAAATATGATAAGATGCGCCTCATTTTCACGTACAACACATACATGCACGAAACCTTGAAAAAAATTTAGGTGCCGAATAGGCACCACGTGTCACGCAGACGTGGTACCTTGCAACTAATCAAAACGCGCCACGCGGTGCCGAATGGGCCCACACAACCTATGTGTCACGCTATACCGAACAGAGAACCCCACACCAAATGGCGTGTTTTGATTGGCTGCAGGGTACCACGTCGAGTGCCACGTGATACCCGTTTGACACTGAAAAACTTCTCCGAAACTTGACAAAATGGCAACTTTAAATTCCAATGACTAGAAAAAAAAAGGACGTAACCCAAGTGGTAACACGCTCCCTAAACATTTCATTCCTTAATGGGAAAGAGGAACGCTATAATCATTTCATTTAAATTACAATATTTATTTATTTTTATAGGTACAATAGCATATGGTTTCACGACTTATCCCTATGTATTACGCGAGAAAAACTTGGGTGCTAGCTGGTTATCACGTGGCGGTACCCAACGCGCATCTCAGCCGTCCAAAAGTGTTAGGAGAAATCTGGACCCTCCAAATCACTTTTGCTTGGCCGAGATACCCGCTTTGCACCACCTGTATTATACCCGCTCGATCGGCACCCAAATTCTTCTCGTATTATGCATTGCATTCGATAACGGAGTCCGAATCCACCTTTGCAGCACTCTCCTCTGGTCTCTCTCTAAACTTCTTGTAAATGTCTCCTTTGTAAAACTCCCTAGTTCTCACAACCAAGATCAATGAAGCAAGAGCCCCCCAAAATGCAACCCCAGCCAAAATTAAAAAAGCAAGCCTATAACAATGAACACCAATTAATGCAAGTCAATTCCTTGACCGAAGATCGACTCATTCCCTTCCTTTTAAGATCCTTCGACGCCTCTGTATCATAAAGCGGTCCCGTGATTTTCACATTGAGTATGTAAGACCCAAGGGGGGCAGCCAATTGCCCACAATTCAACAGTGTGGAGTAGTACTTAAGCCCAAAGAGATCAGAGATGATGGCGAAAATTAAAGGCAATTGCGCTCCTAATGAGAACCCGATGATTATGGATGCAATCAGGGCCGGCCCTAACGTTTGGGTTGCCCAAGCCCAACCACTAGTTTGGTTGCCCACTTAATATTAAATTATTAAAAAAATCAAGTTAAAAAATTACATAAATTCAAAAGTTATTTTAGGAGCCCAAAGCAAACTCCCAATATTGCGCCCCTATATCGTCAGGAGTTCTTTTAATAATTTTACAAAATTACAAAACTTCAAATTAAAAGGATACACTTATAAAAGATGAATGAAAAAAAAATTGTAAGAATGTTTTTTTGAAGAAAATAAGAAAGTATCATCATATTTTAACTATGATTTGTTTTTTTAAAAAAACTAATAAATCATGTTAACTCACTCAATTTGCTTTCAATTTTTCACCATTGGGATAATTTTTTTAAATTAAATGTTAGAACATATCACATGTACATTATTTGTTGTATATGTTAAAAGCTAAATTTCTAACATTGTAATTGAGTAATGTGATTTCGTAGTATTGTGGATTGAGAAGGAAAAACAAAAAGTCTAGAACCACACTCACATGCATAAATCTGTGGGGTTCACTCATAACGCCACGAGTTTGTGTGATCATACATTTGTAAGAGTGCTTGTATATTTGAGTGTATATTTTGAATGTGATCTAAACTTGTCAGAGGGAAAAAGAAAGAAAGAAAGAAAGAAAGAATGCTACACTACGGAGAAACAAAAAGTACCAGAAAAATATTAAAATAAAAACTAGTAAAAAGAAAGAGGCTAAACTAGTAAAAAGAAAAAAGAAAGTACCAAAAAAGGGCTGCCCTGGAGACTTGAACTCTGCCCATTTAGGAGTTGGCAGCAACCATGACCTTCCGGCCAAAGCCACAGCATAATTTCAAGTGGAAACATTTTATATTTATACATAACTTACAATTTTTTTTTTTTTTGGTTGCCCCAGCCGAGGTGGGTTGCCCAAGTCCGGAGGCTTGCTCGGCTTACCCTAGGGCCGGCCCTGGATGCAATGTAGAGCGAACTGGGGATTGCAAAGGTGATGAGGAGGAAACCGATGCAGGACAAGAAAAGGACTAGAGTCGTCATAAGTGGCCGCGGAAAATTGTACTTAGCGAGTAGGGTTTCAGATGCGAATCCCGAAAATATTTGTCCGAAATAAGACCATATGTTTAGTATGGATACAAAGGTCTTAGTCGTTTTTGTTTAGTATCCAAGTGACAACCCAATTTGGCCCAAGTTGCCTATGGCAGTCAAGCTAGTGCCAAACCCACAAAATGTAGCGAAAAGCAGGATTAGCATGTCAGTGCTCAAAACTGCTTGTAAAATAGTGTAGTCTTCTCCCCTTTCCGGCTTTTTCATGAAAATGTCTTGAAAACAAGAAGTTTCGTGCTTCTCTTCCGGTTCTGGTTCCGGCTCCGGCTCTGGCTCCGGCTCCGATGTTTGGGAATTGGGACTAGTGGCATTTTGGTTCTTGTTCCAAAAGACTAATTCTTGTCTTATGGCTATACAAAGTGGAATAAAAAGAATGGCACAGACTAGAGTGACACTAGAAGCATAACCTGTTCGTGGAAAAGCCACTGAATTCTCAACTACAGTTTTAGCCAAGAGAAACAGAGCAAGCCCCATGGATACGAATAAGAAGTGGTAGAATAATCTCACCTCGTTCGGTTGCCGAACCACCTTTATAGGCCTGATTGTGAACATAAAAACCACCAATATTGCAGCCGGAAGCCACCCAATGAGAAGAATCAGAGACTTGGAATCATTTCCATAAATAGCCATATAAATTTGGGTCAACCACAATATTTTAATGCATTATAATTTACTTCAATATAAAATCTTACTATATTTTATTTCCAACACCACGTATAACAATTGAACAAATGGACATACATATATTCACTATGCGCTTTTTGAGGTTAGGATTAGGAATGGGAGAACATTACATTGTGGTGCCCAATTAATTCATATAAGATTGGTTAATGTCAGTCATGGGACTCATTATTTTTTGTTAATGAATTGATAGACAAATTGACATGTGGCATTTAATGATTGACTTAAATAATATTTCAAGACCACCAAATAATTTCTTCTAATCATTAACTTTTCTTTCTCTCCAAATACCTGTATGTATATGCAAACATATAGGTATATGCACAAATATAGTTAGAATTTTAAACAATTATAACTTTTGTTGTGCATATCCAATTTCTTTTTTTTTTTTTAAACCTAAAACTTATCGAATAAGATTTATATCAAATGTGGAAAGATGTACACATAAAAAGATTGAATTCACGCCCCCAATGCATAATTCACACCCCCTAATTGTATAATTCACATCACCTTGCACAATTCACTCCCCAAAATACATAATTCATACACCTCGTAATGGAAAATTCACTCCACTCAAATGGAGAATTCACACCCATAAAATACAAAATGGAAACACCCTAAATGCAGAATTCACACCCGCTCTATATAATCTGGCCTCAGACAATGAAATAGGGATGCATATATAAGGGTATTCACGGCTGCACCTAAGGTTGCCCCGCCAAGATAACTTTCTTCATTACGTCAAATCAATCTTACAATTGAATCATCATTGCCCCCTCAATAGCCTAGCCTTAGGCAATGAAATAGGGATGCATATAAGGGTATTCATGGCTGCAACTGAGGTTGCCCTGCCAAGATAACTTTCTTCATTACGTCAAATCAATCTTAAAATTGAATCACCATTGTCCTAGTAGCAGTATATAACCGTTCATATATTATACTATATATACCGGTCACATTAAATTATAACTTGCGATGCCAACATTTTCCCACATATTAATAGAGTTTGATCAAAGGAGCTGTAGAAATAGAAGAAACTGGGATGCGGTGCAGTCACCCTAAATCACCTGACCACATCTCTCTCACTCTCTCTCTCTCTCGTTAGTTGGTGGTTACGCTATATGTTTATGATTACAGGGGTAATGAGGTAATTTTGGGTGGGTGATAAGATATTCTATGAGCCAATTCCAATTTGGGATGGTTTTTGGTCGCCTATCTATTCATCTAAAATTGGATCATAGTGTGAATCCCAAGCACTTGTTTTTGAAAAAGCACCTTGTTTTGGGGATTGTCATAAATTGTTCGATTCACATACATACATATGGCAAATTTGGTAGACAGTCATTTTTTGTTTTGTCAATATATTCCCATCCCCCAAAATCATATTACAAATTTGGTAGAGAATCATTTTCGTTATGTGAGTGTATTCTGATACGCTTACAAATTTGGGTTAGTGGGTCAAGAATGAATTTGCATGCATTTTATTTTACATTTGCTAGTTCAAAGCATGTCACTGCAAGAAAATTGACAAGTAAAAATTGTCGATAAAATGTTAGAAAATTGTCATCGAAGAATTTTAGTGACAAAAAATTTGTTGTCACAACGATGTCACTGAAAGTATGTAACGATCCGATTTTCGAAAGCATTTATTAAGTATTTTTAGAAAAAGAGTTTCACTTTAAAAAAAAAATGATTTCCTTCGAATTAAACGGTCTGACCTAAATAAGTAGCGGAAGCATAATTCAACCATGAAAGATCTACCAGAAAGGTCAACCAAATCGTTAAGCAAGGAAATAGAGGAGTTTTGGGGTAGGCTCCCCACACATTTTTTTCCGTTGAACTTAGATAGAGGAACGTAATGTTTTAAAAAAAAATAGGAATCGGCTTTAGCCACAAAAAAAAAAAAAAAGGCCCACTTAAGTAAAAATTAAGTATTATTTTCTCTAATGTGATCTAATTTTTGGATCTATTGAAATTATTGTAATCTAGTAATCTAGAGTGATACCAATAATGAACATTTTTGAAGAAAAAATATAAAAAAATTATTGCAACAAAATTTGGTCACTTTAATGAAGCCTAATCCTCAATTGTAATATAAACCGTAAAAGTCATACCGCTAGTAGGAGTTTTAAAAGAGGGAAAAATACTAAAAAAAAATTGCTTTTGATTGTGAGTGGTTTGGGCTTACCGCTAGGCTAACAAGCACTTTATGTTAGCTTTCGTTGCATTATATATTTAAGTAACTAAAGGTTATAGCTAATTGGGGACACCAATTTCGGCATAAATTTGAGGGGCCCCAGATGCTAGACTATTGGGTTTATGCCCAGAGCCGGGCATAACAATCCATTTGTCATTCGAGATGTTAATATCTTCCCCATTCCCAAGAAGGGGTATGTAGGTCGTGATCATAGTTGTAGCTTTGTTTAGGTCTTCGCCCTTTACCGGCGTATTTTCTTATGTATATTGTCAATAACACAGTTAATGACATTTTCTCTTTATTGTCAAAAAAAGAAAGAAGGGGAGGCTTGCACTCAGAGGGTTAGTCGTAGATTGAGAAACTCAAATAAGAGAACAACTTAATTTAAAAACAAAAACAAAAACAAAATACGAACCACCACAGCCCATATGGCCTGCCAAATGTTGAAAAATGGTGCTTCATTTTTAATGCAATGATGCCTCTTCCACATATAGCTGATAGAAAAAGAGTGAAAAATGCTGATATTGAAATAATGAATACCAACTCTCAAGTGGGGTATGCTTTCCTTCATGCCTTGGTTTTCCATGGAGTCATCACTCACTGGGGACCACCACTACAGGAATTAATGGACGATTTTTTATTGGAAAACACTAGAGGCATACACTAACTAATGTACCAAATGTACATGTAGCAATATTTTAGTGGATGAGCCTACCCATGTATTCCCTTCGTCCCTTTTTAAGTGATCCATATGGGAATACGTGTAATTTCAAACCCTTAAAAATATATCTCTCTATATAACTTTTTAATTTGTTTTATACCAAATTAAAGCGCTCATTGAGTACTTTAATTTGGTGCAAAAAAATTTTAAAAATGATATACAAAAGTACATTTTTAAACGTCCGCAAAAATACACGTTTCCCAAGTGGATCACTTAAAAAGGGACGGAGAGAGTATTGCAATATGCGTTGATGTGTTGTTGTCATGTGTATGTTTAGTGTAATAGTCTGTACACTATTTAGTGCAGACAAGGAAGAAGGAACCCTCGGCAAAGAGAAGATGGGGGAGTTTGAGATTTGAGCGTTTTTCATTTTTTATAGTTGTTAAGCTAGTGGGGCCAATGATGACGTGACCCGTCACATAGACTGTTGTGGCCGGTTATTCTGTCTTCTAACATACAAGACTATGCATGCATTGAAAAGAATGCACTCTCATTTAATGCTAAAAAGATGAAGGGTATTTTCGGAAACTCACAAATCTTTCACTAGTAACCATTATGCGTCCTTGATAAGTTTTTTTTTTTTTGGGTAAGTTAACATTTTATAACCAACCACAAGAAACCGACTATCCCAGGGCCAAACCTTAGGAGAAACAACCAGATACAACCATAGACAAACAATTAGAAGCAGAATCTAAATCCTACTCCTACTAATAAGCAAGGATGAAGATACATTCCAATTTTGACACAAACGAAAGTTCTCATTCGAATGAGGCCACTTGCCCCACGAACAAACCCTGTCCCTAACATTTGCCACAATGACAGAGATAACATCATCAGGGTTGCAGGACTTCTGAGTGAAGATCCTGGCATTACGTTCCAGCCAGATATGGTAGAGAGCAGCTCCTATGGATAACTTGCCTAGAGAAGCTTTAAGACTTGTACCTTTGCAATGTGAACTAAACCAATCAATCTCAGCATCCCAATTCCCAGGGCTTCGAAAAATCAAGTTCCTTCTCAAAAGATCAGACCAAATGTACTTGGAGAAGCGACAATCAAAGAATAGATGAGCATGGGATTCCAACTGCTGATGGCACAAAACACAAGAAGGCTGCACATCCATCCCCCAATCCCGGAGTTTGTCTTTTGTAGCCAACCTCTTACGACAAGCTAACCAAACAATGAAGGCCCACTTGGGAACATTCCCGTGAAACCACACAACAGAGCACCAAGGAGGATTTTGACCAACTGTCCTAATAGCATTCCAAGCGGACTTGGTAGAATAGAGGCCAGAAGAAGAAGGAGACCAAAAAACCTCATCTTTAGACAAAAGGTCAGGAAGAAACTCAGCTGGAGTAGTTGCAATAATTTGCAATGTAACTCTGTTCCTTGGTCTGGGCCAAAGCCAACTGCCATTCTGAATAATATCAGCAACCCTAGCAAACAAAGACCTCCCCAAGTTATAGACCACTGCTTCACCAAACTTCTGGTACAAAGGGCCAAGTGGGTGCCAATTATCAAGCCAAACATAGGTGTCAATCCCATTCCCAATTTTGTGTTTAATCAAAGGCTGAGCAAGAGATCTTAGCTTGAACAATTTCCTAATGGTCCAAGAAGAATCAGTAGGAAGATCCATATGCCACAAGTTATGATGCTTAATGATATACATATGAACCCAACGAACCCAAAGGCTATCGGTTTTCTTACTAATGGCCCACAAATGCCTAAGCATTGTTGCTTTGTTCCATTCCTTCAAAGGCTTAAAACCCAAGCCACCCTCAAGCTTTGGAGTGCAAACATCTATCCACCTCACTTTGGCACCAGTAGTTTTAAGATCCACACCAGACCACAGGAAAGCCCGCATCATGCCTTCAATAGTTCTTTTTAGCATTCATTTGCGTAAAATGTAGTACTCTAGCATTTATTGTACTATTTAGGAGTCCGATATACAATGGTACTACCCGTGTATTTAGACCTCGTTTGAAGGACTACCTATCGAATTGGGCTCCGGATCTGCTGTCCCTAGCTTAATCTGCTGCCACGTGGCAGCAGATTAAGCCAGGGACAGCAGATCGGGACAGCTACTCGGGACAGCAGATCCGGAGCCATCGAATTGGGATTCAGCTGATGTATTTATACTCCTTAGGGCATCCTCGTCAGATTCAACAAAAAAAACACAAAATTTAACCTAAAAAACACCTTTTATTAATTAGCAAGCCACTTATCAAAAAATTCACAAAATCAAACTCTCTATCCAAACTTTACTATTCCCCTCAAGTCTCATAAAAAAAAACCTTTTTTCTTAAAATATTGTTCTCCCGGATTGGGAGTTGTGCAAGTCTACATTAATGAATAAAAAATTATTAGAGAGAGAGAGAGAGAGAGAGAGAGAGAGAGAGAGAGAAAGAAAAAGGGTGAGTGGGGCCGCCTGGGGTACACGGACAGAGAGCAAAACAAGTCACCGAAGAAAAACTATTAAACTATTTGCTAACCCGTGAACAGTGTCATTACCCCAATACCGAGTTACTGTAGTGCAGTTGCAATTTTTGCAAATTAGCCAAACATTTGTTGAGGCTGATTTTGGAGTGTTTTTTCTACTTGGACTCAACAAAATAACCATTTTGCCAAAGTAACAATCCTGACGAAGATGCTCTTACTATATAGTAAATCTTTATCTTTTCATCAGGATAAGGTAACACACGTCATGGTCCAAAAACGACACGATAAACAAGGAAACCTCCTTTGGCTAATTTGAAAAAAATGATTTTTTGGTTTTTTTCGTTGTCCTTATTAATTTTTTTTTAACATTTGTTAGTTTTCGGTCGATTTTTTGTGGTTTCTTAACTTGTCTCGACGAGAGGAATATAAAAAGTATAAAATTATTAGTCAAACTTAAAATTTTGTGAATAAAGACGAAAAATAATCCAAAAAACTAGTTTATTTTCGGCTTTATTAAAAAAACTATTACTTTTGACCATAATTTTATACTCTTTGGATTCGTCTCGACGAGATAAATCCAGAAACCACAAAATCTTGACGCAAAACTAACAAATGCAATTTTTTTTGAATAAAGACAACGAAAAAACCAAAAAATTAGTTTTTTAAATTTAGCCAAACCACACCTACATGCTTCGGTTTGTTAGGATTGAGAGAATTTTTATACGGTAAAACAAGGGGTACAGACCCCATGTGCACAGACCGTGTACAGATGGGGTCGGGGACCCCGTTGTGGGTCCCAAACGATCAATCTGAACCGTTCATCCTTCTCAAAATTGAATTCCGAGTGGGCCCATGCAAGAATCGAGGCAATCGGACGGCTGTATGAGCTCGATCCAAAATCACCACATTTCATTCAAAATCGGATTGATCGTTTGGGACCCACAACGGGGTCCCGGACGCCGGTCGGTACGTGGTCGGTACCTATAGAAGCGTTCATTTTTATACAAATCTGAAATTACACGAGCACAGTTTTTTCTGAAAAAAAAAAGGAGGAGAAGAAGAAAAGAACACAATCACGGAACGATGTTAACCCCTACAGTACTGAGATGCTTGAAACGATAAAGGATCTCTGGTAGCAGTTACTGGTTCCTGGACTAGACAAAAAAGATGACCCATACATATAATTGGAATATCTAAGAGCTCGATACATTATTGGGCAGAAAGCAAAAATTCATTGTTCGGTGATAACGTTACAAGACAACCTTAATAGTATCACTCATCCTTAAGTTTGCAACCAAACAAATCCAGTTGTTCTTTGAGAATCCCACTATCAATAGATACCTCTATTGTGAAACACGTTGTTCTTTTAGCTAGACAGGGCCGACCACGAGCTACAAAGTTTGAGGTGCGTCGTCGCGTTACGCTCTAAAACATTTACAAATATTAGAGGCTCCTCCCATTTACAACAAAAAGGACAACATCTTTAATATTAACTTTAGGTTTCCGAAAAATCAGGACCGACTCGAGATTTAATGGTGATAGTAAAGTTTTAGTGGTGGCGACTGTACATCTGAGTGGGTTAGCCCCACCCAATTACTCCATTGTTCTTGGATAGAGATTGATTTTTATTTCACAAGAGATGATCATCACTGATCTCACTTGCAAGCATGGTGGTGCTGTCCAGAGCTGACCCGATTGATCACTTCTGGGATAGTATTCACTATTCAGCAGTAGTACATAGTTTCGTTCAGTAACATTACGGTGCATATACAGGAATATTTGTATCATACATCACTTTAGAATTATATTTGATCAATCACATATATGATATACCTTCATACGCACTGCATAATAATATTAGTCATTGAGAATGAAATTTTATGTAAGAATATAATTTCACAATTGCGTTACAGAAAATGAATTTAACTTCTACATATATGTATTTATGTGTACATAGAAGTTTAGATGCATTCCTTTTTTCCGGTGCTTCGAAAATTCATTTAAAAAGAATTTCATCATCACCAAATAAGAGCTACCATTTTTTCTTGTTTGAAAGGAAGGATCGTACAAAAACACATACCTCATCAAAATTTTCCTTCATTCTTTGGTATATGTGTGTTTTTGTTACAACCAAGTGTCTCAAACTAGTTTGAGCGCACCTCAACTAATACTGGGGTCATGATGTCATGCCCTCGATTTTCAACATATACTTAATTACAATTTTCCAAGACAAAAGCCCCATAAATCGATAGATGATGTCATGCCACGTCATTCCTTTCAAAACAAGGGTTTGCCTTCCCAAACATAAGTACTTTAGTTACAAAGGAGTTTATCATGAGTATTTGAAGAAAAGAAAGGAAATGATAGTTTACATCCACCAATAGTCAAGATATGAAATGAAGTTACAACTTCATCTGCAATAAATAAATAAATAAATAAATCAATAAAATTTATAAAGATGCGGAAATAACTTTTCAAATGTAGCTCTCAAGATAAGTTCATGCAATGCGCGCCACACACCTCAATCATGTCTCTCGTGACTGGGTGGATTGGGTCTTGGGGTCTATTTGTGTCCACCTATGAACATGCTATTGTTGCTAAGGATTATATGTTTCACTCACTGGATGAATCTGCACCTTTGGATCTCTATTTGCTCTGCGCTTCTTTGGAACTGGACACCATTTGATCGTTCCATCTTGTAGCTGCTTGTATACTGTTTTACTTGCTTGTGTGCTGCTTCTCCATAGGAATAGATTATTTTCTGCTTGCTTATCTGCTGCTTCACTTTGGTGATGTATGCAAGTCCTTCACTCTCCTCAATGATCACGATGTGCTATTACACTCAAGAAATATGATGAAAGTTCTTTGATTGCACTTGGGAACTTTTACGTTATGGAATTCATTGAATTAGTACACGGATATGGATCAAGTAACTGCTGAAATTTTGCTGCTTTAAGGATTGTTTTGTTGCTGGAGTTTGATGCTGAAGTTTTTATCTACTCAGGCAGGGACTCATCCTGGGACCCTTTTGCTTAATTCAATTGGAGCATTCTCTTTTGAAGATAACAACTGCTGGTTACTCAAGATGTCAAGGAGCTTGCTACAGGGATTATTACTCTTAACTTTGCTACTAAGATGTTGCTCTTTATTTTTCTTATGTACTGGAATTGTTTCTTTCAGTTGATTACTTATCAACCTTTGTTATATCTTTCTTGGAGCCTTGTCGGCATATGATTGTCGTAGTATGGGGTGTCAACCTAGTTGGGATGTCATTTCATGTTGTGATGCTTTTTGCGCTTGGCTCCATTTAATCTTTGTAATCCGTTTTCAAAGATTAATAAATTTTTTGCCGTTCAAAAAAAAATGTCTCTTGATTAGTAATTGAAAAATGAAGGGGTGAGAATTCACTTTGCCCAGTAAGAAAATCTCTAACTAATTCTATATGCATATGAGATGACATGAACGATAGTGATAATTTTGGAAATAAACATTTCAGACAAATGCTATTAGATGACAACCTTCATAGATTTGAGACTCGAAAGGCTAGGACCCGCACCCACGACGTTCATTCTCAAATATTAGTTATTTCATTCCGTGATCCTATTGTCAAATGATAATGCAATACTCATCCATATCCATGTTCTTGAAATCAAAATACTCACACAACCACCCACCCACCAACCCATATCTCATTCATTAACTTCCAAACATCGAGTAGTTATCTTACCACCCCTTGCGTAACAGTACTACTTAAGAAACACAAGTATTCGTCTTAGCACTCCTTGCGTAACGGTACTTCTCAACACACAAGTACTACATACTCAAACATGATGTCCAAATTCAAGGAAAACAATAAATACCACATATTCAAGTAAAAGCACGACCACAAATCTTCGCTTGTTAACCCAACTCCTAAATCAAACAATCAAATGAGAAAGACAATACAAATTTTTCAGATTGGTATTGGTACCAGTACCTCCCGGGTTTAAAGGAAAGTGAGGTTATGTCTCAACTTGGGCTACTCAATCAAAGACACGACGATCCAAACATGCAAGAAACCCAATAACTCGCTATGTTCTTATTTCTAGTCCATTCCTTACTCAACTTCATCAATAAGTCTCTTATAACACTGCAAAGCATCAACAAGCCTATTTTACTCAAACAAGTCGATCTAGAATTTAAACAATATTCAAGAAACACAAGAAATAATGCGATCAAACATGTAGTCATCACGTAGACATGTAGAGAGAGATCCCAAATAAGTTTTGAATAAAACCCTAGCACCAAATCCAAGACCCAACCTCCAATCACCAAGAACAACCTCCCTCCTAGCTTCCTTACGAGATCTAGAGCATAAATCGTCCAAGAACAAGTCACGAGAGAGAGAGAGAGAGAGAGAGAGAGAGAGAGAGAGAGAGAGAGAGAGTGTGAGAAATGTGATATATATATATATGGGTTCCACTTCACATCCGGGATCCGGGACTCCAGGACTCCGTGATCCGAGCATTTTTTTGACGATCCGATCCGTCCAATGTGTTCAGAAGGTGTTTTCAAGGGTCCACGCGAAAAATCTTCAAAAAACAATACCGGGAAGGGCTTGATCCAAGCAGTTTTCGCAAAAACTTTATATTTACAGTTTTTGCGAAAACTGCTTGGATCAAGCCCTTCCCGGTATTTTTTTTTGAAGATTTCCCGCGTGGACCCTTGAAAACACCTTCTGAACACATTGGACGGCTCGGATTTTCCAAAAATAATTTTCAACACAAAAAAATCATTTTTTTCTTATTCTCGGGAGGTTTGGACTAGAAAATTTCCGTATATATAAAGCCAAAAAACATGGATTTATACCTCCTTGAGTGAAAAACCTCGAATTTGAGTGCAAATGGAGAGATTGACACTTGAATCTTGAAGATTTGAGGTGGGTTTTGTGTAAAGATCGAGTGGTTTGAGTGAGGGGTGTGTGTGTGTGTGTGAGAGAGAGAGAGAGAGAAACGATTTTAGGGTTATTTCGTGGGTTTGAGGTTGAAAAAGAACAAGGGACCCTTTATATAGAAGTCCTAATCATGCTCTAATTTTTACGGGTTGTACCGGTACTAGGCAAAATCTAGAACAGTTCAAGAGGGTTCCATGGGGTTCTGATCAAGGGGAACCGAGTCAAAAGAAAACCTAAAACCGGTTCAGACATGAAAATTTTCTAAAGACTGTTTTTTGGTTCCACCGCTTCGACACCCGGTCACCACGAGCAAACACTATTTACTTACATTCCATTACTTAAAGTTAAACATTACATATAAGCTAATTCGAAAAGTCAACTCTCCCCACCAAGAACAAATTTGGAAAATCACAAAATAACGAACTTTCAAATATGACTCTTTATTTTCTCTCGACTGGCACAAGGCATCATTCTAAATCCTCCTCCAAAAACATTTGTACAAATATTGGTTCAATGCGTTAACCCAAACACAAGCAATTTCACACTTTTAGTCAAAACAACCTTTTTGGCTACTAAGTTATACAATTGACTTTTCTGATACTATCAACATGGCACTACAAAACACGTCATGAATCACAAATTTACAAAGAGAACGAAATTACGGGTCTTCACACATGAAGTTAAGGAAAAAATTTCAGTGCCAAGTGAGAACCAGCTGACACTACTACGTGGTGCCTGTCGGCTCATTCGGGTAGTCTATCCATGTTTTGGATGGTCCAGATTTGTTGAAATTGTTCGGTGGCATTTTTGCAATTTTGAGGGGTAAATTTACCCCAACAGATTTGGGCCGTCCAAAACATAGATGGACGGCCTGGATTAGCCAACATATTAACTGGTGCCCGCTTGGCACTAAAAAATTTCTTTGGAGTCAATGACTTGACAAACTTCTCGTGGCACTAAAAAAGTTGATAGAACTTGAGATGTTTCGAGTCTAACCTTCTAAAGTCTCGGACCTTAACCACTCCGCCAAGCCGTTTAAATTTAGCCCACGAGTGCTTTGGGATTTTTTTTTCCAAAATGCACCTGCCCATTCTTGCAATTTCTGATGCCAAAAAAAAACAAAAAAAATCTGATAGTCTGTCAATGGATAATGTTTGTCGATGAAATTGAGAACTTTTAATCCAACAATCTCTCCTTGCGGTATATACTATATACTCCTTATTAGTGCAGGGCTCACACATTTTCTTACAGGATCACCTCGATTTGTGGTGGGAAAAAATACCTGATGTAACGCTCTTGAGCACGGACTATCATCACTTTTTTTGGGAAACAGGGGTGCTGCGGAGCGTGTTGTGCCGGCTCATTTCTGACGATCGGAAACGTCCAACGTGTAGAGCTCATCGAGTACTGTAAGTAAACAAAAAATCGACTCGATTAGAAATCATTAATTGCCTCATCGGAACACAAATAAGTTGAAAAAATGGGTTCAATGGTTCTCATCTAGTGTTTCAAGACATATGTGTTCCAATTTTTTTCAACTTATTTGTGTTCCGATGAGTCGCTTAACGATATCCGATCAAGTTGATTTTCATAATACTTGTAGTACTCGACGAGTTTTACACAGTGGACGTCTCTGATCGTCGGAATGGTGCCGGCGCGGCACCGAAATCGGCACCGAAATGGGCACGGGGCTGCGCAGCACCTCCCCCGGTCCTCTCCCGAGTAACTACAAAGGGGTCTCATAGGATAGTCACGGATACTCAGACCACTCCAAAATCACATATTTATGCGAAACTCACAAATTTAGTCGTGAACTCCGTGAGAATGCGTGATTTTGGATTTCGTTCGGAGCATTAAGTAAATCATGTGGTCTGAGATTACTGGAATAATTTCAGTCCTCACGGTATTACCAACCCCACCACCATCATGTGACTTTTGTTCACATTATAAGATCAATAATTCACTCGCAGATCATCACAGTCTCTACCTCTCTCACACTGTCACACACCCAGCAAATTAACTAGAAGCCCCAAATATGGGTACCGAACCACCAATAACCACAGCCAAGTCGTTCCATTTCGCCGTCCAAGTCGTACGCGGCCGATGGTTCTCACTCTTCGCATCCTTCTTAATCATGGCCGGAGCAGGTGCAACTTACCTCTTCGGAGTCTACTCCAAAGACATCAAATCCTCCCTCGGATACGACCAGACCACCCTCAACCTCCTAGGTTTCTTCAAAGACCTCGGCGCCAACATCGGCGTCCTCTCCGGCCTCATCTCCGAGGTTACCCCGACGTGGGCTGTCCTCTTAATCGGCTCTGCCATGAACTTCGTCGGCTACTTCATGATTTACCTCTCTGTCACCGGAAAAATCCACAAACCTAAGGTAATGTAGGAAATAATAAACTTGTTTTATTTATTTATTTTCCTGGATAAACTTGTTTTGTTAGTTTTGTTAATAGATCGATAAATTGTCATTAATTTCTTCTAGTCTTCTTCTAATTTAATTTTTGTGAGTCTGAAATTATCTACAAAAATGCTACAGATATAACGGGATTGTACAACAACGTATCTCTCGGCGTCCAAAAGTGTTTTTCGCGTTGTACATTTCTATTGTACAACCCCGTTGTACGTGTAGCAGCTTTGAATTATCTAAGTTCTTGCCTCCAACAGGTTTGGCAGATGTGTATGTACATTTGCATCGGAGCGAATTCGCAAAACTTCGCGAACACGGGAGCTTTGGTCACGTCCGTCAAAAACTTCCCCGAAAGCAGGGGAGTAATGTTGGGTCTGTTAAAAGGGTTTACGGGGTTAAGTGGAGCGATTATGACACAAGTGTATTTGGCTGTTTATGGAAATGACTCCAAGTCTCTCATTCTTCTGATAGCGTGGCTTCCGGCCGCGATATCGGTGGTATTTGTGTACACAATCCGGCCAATGAAGGTGGTTCGGCAGCCGAATGAGCTGAGGATATTTTATGAGTTTTTGTATGTGTCGATTGTGCTAGCTTTGTTTATCATGGCTATGACTATATGCCAGAAATTGGTGGCTTTTCCACAAGCAGGTTATGCTGTTAGTGTCACTGTGGTCTGTGCCTTACTTTTTGTTCCACTTTTCATAGCCATAAGAGAAGAATTAGTCCTTTGGAAACAAAACCCAAAACCCACTAGTCCAAATTCAGAAATACTCGAGCCAAAACCAAAACCAAAACCAAAACCAAAACCAAAACCACGGCTCGAAAATAAGCCGAAAACAACTTGTTTTCAAGACATTTTCTTGAACAAGCCGGAGAGGGGAGAAGACTACACCATTTTACAAGCACTTTTGAGCACTGACATGATGATTCTGTTCTTCGCAACGTTTTGTGGGCTCGGCTCGAGCTTGACTGCTGTAGACAACTTAGGCCAAATTGGGGAATCACTCGGATACCCAACAAAAACAATTAAGACCTTTGTTTCCCTACTCAGCATCTGGAATTACTTTGGGAGGATTTTCTCGGGATTCGTTTCCGAAACCCTCCTCTCCAAGTACAAATTCCCCCGGACACTCATGATGACCCTGGTCCTTTTCTTGTCCTGCTTCGGTCTCCTCCTCATCGCCTTCCCAATCCCCGGTTCGGTCTACATTGCATCAGTGATCATCGGGTTCTCATTTGGCGCGCAACTGCCTTTAATTTTCGCCATCATTTCCGAGCTGTTTGGACTAAAGCACTACGCCACATTGTTTAACTGTGGGCAATTGGTGAGTCCCCTTGGCTCGTACATACTAAATGTGAAAGTCACCGGACCTCTTTACGACATGGAGGCGTTGAAGGATCTTAAAAGGAAGGGAATGAATCGATCTTCGGTCAAGGAACTGACTTGTATCGGTGTTCATTGTTACAGGATTGCTTTTGTGATTTTGGCTGTGGTGACATTTTTTGGGGCTCTTGCTTCATTGATCTTGGTTGTGAGGACTAGGGAATTTTACAAGGGGGACATATATAAGAAGTTCAGGGAGGTGGGTGAGGAGGGTGATGATACAGAGGTGGATGGCAGTCAAGTGAAAGGAAAAGCAGTTGAAGATGAAGAGGAAGGCCATGTTAAATGAATGAAAGATTTTTCTTTTGCCTTTTGCTTTCCTATTTTTCTTCTTGGAAAATGTATAATTCTATCAATCGATAGAGAATTATCTGTAACCTTTTTGACCTTTCTTTACTAAATTTAGTTATCTTAAGGGAAAGGGAGATTGTATTGGGTTAGTTAGATATCACTATCTTTCTTTGACCCTAATCCTGAAGTTATATTCAATCCCCATCACCCGATCTCCAACGGAATTCTTTTTACCTTCCATTCCTGTCCCAAACGGAGAACGGGGATCTCCAAACGAAAACCGAAGATCTAACATGTTCTTTTCATTATCATCATTCAATCGGGTGGTTAATGGGAAAACCTTTTTTTTTTCTTTTTTGATCGGCGTTAATGGAAAAACTTTGCCTCCCACTTATATACCGTGTATATATGAACAAGATGTGAGGGAAAAATGTACCATTTTCTTTTTCATAATACAGTCAATAACATGTTCCTTAATCTAGAAACAAATAACCAAAAGAATAATATCCCAAGAAAAAATATGAGTTTTTGATCAATATTTGTTTATAATTGAGAACAACAATTTCTTTAACATTTTATAGAGAAATATACCTTTAGTCCAGTAAATAGAAGGAAAATCTAAAATTCTATTAATTGGATTTCAATTTGCAAAGTCTAAAATTTGATCAATATTTGTTTACGAATTAGACAAAATCGAATGACGTCGACTCAGAGAATAAAAGTAAAATTTAGCCTAAAGGTACACGGAACCATGCTACTTTTGGGCCTTTGCCAGAGGGCCCTTTCTATTTTCAATGCGGCCCAATCTTTTATAGCTAGGAATTTGTGGGCTGCAATTATGGCTTATAAACGAACCAAATCACTCAAGTTCGAATTTGTGTTTGCTCCTTAAAAGCCCGCTGGAGATCGTTTTGTTAAGTTAACAAACTAAGTTTTAACATTTTTTTAAGCATGTTGAGCTTTCTAACCAAGCGCAAACAAAATACTGCTTGGCTCATTCAATTTATGATGTTTAAAAAGTTCAAGCTACTCGAGATCGGTTCCTATTCGGTTTGTATCATAAACAAACCAAGGTTTTAGAGGTTGTTAAGTTTTCAAGCTTCATCATTCACTGTTTAGCTCATTTAGGTTCGTTTATCCGCCCTAGCTGCAATGGCCTTGTTCGGTTAACAAGTTTAGTTTAGTTTTGATGATGTAAGCAGGTGTAATAAGTGGAGAGAGATAGAGAGAAATGATGATGTAAGCAAAACCAAAACTGGCCCAAAACTGTTAACCGAACATGGCCAATGTCATCTGCTCAATGTTGATGAATATTCACATGAATGTCATGGACTATCATAGTGGGCCTTATGTAAAGCCCAGATTTGTGTTGTTATCAGTTACTATGATTTTCTGTCTGCTATTTCTCTTCTACAAATTGTGTATTTTATAGGTATTACAAAAGGAAAAGTATTCAAAAATGTAGTGCAACAATAAATGTGTTTGCTGTTGGATCAGGTGCTAACCAACTCACCTAAAAGCAATTGTTATGTTCATAAAGCCAACATTTGCGATAATAGCTAGTATATTATTATTATTTTTTTACAACTCAAGTGTCAGGGCTAATTTACGCCCAACCTCGACTATTAGTATGTTATATTTGTGAATGTAGACGATATGACATATGATTAATGGATGAGACAAGATGGAATGGTACAATTCTTTGTCCTTCTGATCGCTTACAAGCATTGAAATATGGGTGTCAAATTTCACATTAAATTCGCAAGAGAAGGGTTTGTTAATTTGTGTTTGACCACCTTCTCATTCACGATAAATTTAACCGTATGTGTGTAACTACAAAGTGCCGCTGCTGTCAATGTCACTCTATGCACTGCGTACTTATTCAGTAATCTTTGGACACAGTCAAGTGGTACACCGGCCAAGGCTCTTTACAACTGCACAGTCGTGCGAATGACTTTCCTAGTATATTTTACGAGAGTTAATGAGTTATTTTGGTAATCAGCAAAAGCAAAAGAAATGTGGGATAACCTTCACAAAGAGTATATATTTTATATATTGACAGCCAAGTAAGGAGAAACTAAAATCTCTAATCTAATGGTGTTCTAACCAAACACTCAAGACCCATTCTCTTTCCCATCTTTCTCCATATCTCTTTCTCCCTTTCTCTCCCACATTTATGGTGGCACCATACATATATACAATACCAACTATTTCTAAGACCAATAAAAACACAACAATACAAATCTTCAGATCTTGGAGGCTAGGATTCTAAACCACTCTTGCATCTATTTTGGGCAAGAGGGTCCCATCTCAATACCCACCAAGTTAAGCTGAATTTCGGCTTGAGAGTGACTGAGCTAACGCCACTGATTGGTCAATGCATGAGCGGTTGCCCCACAACATTACCCATTTAGCTCGTAACAGTTCAGTCACAATCAAGTCGAATTCCTGCTTAAATTTTATTTTTCAAATATCTATTTTCTGACTAGTGACGAAACCCCACCCTAACACTCGGGAGTGTGGATATGGTCTCTTCTCGGGTCGCTGCAGTAATCATACACCATGTAGTTCCTCTGGACCCATGCCATGGCTGCATACTGTTGTGAGCTAAGCCCACTGGGGCCCGACGGTTGACCCCAGGGTGGGCCGCATGAGGGCGACCCAGATGCTTTGCACGCACCCAGTTTGAAGTTCCTATACTTACCGACGAACGGTTGGTATTCGTAATCGGCCTTGTACTTTCCACCCTCCGTCGCCCAAGATGAGGCATCCCATACCGATCCATAAACCCACATAGGCCTCAATGGAAATGTGTCATCACTTTTTCTAGGGTATCTTCTAATTGGGACATCATCGACGTAGAATCTGTAATGAACACAACAAAAAGGCACATCAATTACTGTACACAAGAGGAAAACTAAAACAATCGGGCAAGGTCATGTCATGTACCTAAAACTTACTTTAATGACATAAAATAGAAAATATAGTTGCAAGGGGTACCCACAAAGACCATAAAATTCAATAGAAGTTAATGTGACCAATATCTAATCTAATGACTTTGACATGTTGCCACCCATGACTTTGTTATATTCAACCATAAACTAACATGAATATTATAAGTAATATACTGAAAATCTAATTAAAAAAAAAGTGTCCCCGGTGTTGTCACTGAAGCAATATATTCCTTCTCTATATACAGTGTTGTGACTGCTGTCTATTCAGTGTAGCTTTCTTTTGGAATTTTTCTTGGGGCCATTGGCCAGGGAGGTTGTCAATATGAGGTTAGTGACCCACCAAATTCTTCAAATACTTACATATATAAAACCTATATAAGGTGTTTTTAAATCAAAACTTGACATAATTACAAGAAAAGGCTAGTCCAAAGAGTTGACATTATGCTCTTCTTTTACAAATCAGATTAATATTTTATTATGAAATTAAAGAGAAAATAACTCTAGATAATTGAGGTTTTTTCACACAAGAACGATACAACGACGTACACAGATTTGAGTGCGCAAATCCAGACATAGACATATCGGTTCGATGCGCATGAGACCCTTATTATTTTGGGGGGTCCACCGTCCATGTGTCGAACGATTACAAGAGATTATTTGTCTGGATCTGTGAACCTAAATTTGTGTGCGCAGACCTTTCTTTAACGCAGTTTAAGCTACTGAATAGAAGAAAACTAAATTATTCCACTCAATAAAAAAATTCTAGAGCCATCACCATGTAGCATTACGTGTATACATACATATAAATATGCATGGCATGGATTGGGAACCTTCGTTTTTATATTTGTAATTTTGTATATGCATGGGTTGGGAACCTTCCTTTTATATTTGTAATTTTGTTAATTGATATGATGTGTGGAAGTGATACTAACTACTAACGTACATGATCTCCCTGGGGTTCCAAAGAATGGCATAGTTGTGGAAATCTTGCGTGGGATCGAACCAAAGATGAAACTGCATCTCTCTTCCAATGATATTTCCGTCTCCACTTCCTTTAATGTACACGTTTGTCTGTAAAATATAAGTTTTATCCGGCGTCGTTCCAAGGAATTCGATGTCAATCTCGTCGTGATGTCCCGGGTGGGCTTCATTGTTTGAAAGCTGCCATACATATTTCATAATTACCATTATAAACTTGCAAACTATAATTAGCAGCACAGTAAAATCAATGGAGAGAGAGAGAGAGAGAGAGAGAGAGAGAGAGAGAGAGAGAGAGAGAGAGAGAGAGAGAGAGAGAGAGAGAGAGAGAGAGAGACTAACGTAAAATGATGTGATCACTCCTGCAGTGTAACCAGGTTGAAGCTTGACAGCAGCACCAAAGAAGCCAGATTGGTATGCTTCATATGATTTGAACCCACTTCCTATATTTTTATTTGATAATTAAGGCACGGAAATAATCATGTTATATGTTCGCGCATCCAAATAAAAAAATTCTAATGGTAAACGGAAAATCAAGCAGCAATACAGAATGATATAAATGAGGTTATAGTTGTAGAAATGTCTTTATCACAGCATTCTGCCTAAAAAATTTGTGTTAACATGCTACAAACTTAATTTTCACAGTACCATTTTGTTTGAAAAAAAACTTGGCTCGTTGCTTGTTATTATTAAAGTTACAAAACCATCCTTCGTTTTTTTTTCCTTCTAATAACTCATGTATTTGGGCCAACAAACTCTTATACGGTTTAGCACAGACGAAATGATATTTTATAAAAATAGAGGGTGCGGTGCATCTTTACAAAAGTAAAGTTCAAAAACATTTCCTCCAATTCCAAAAGACATCATTTTCCAAAACACGTGGAAGATGAAGATTAAAAAAGTCCAAGTAAGACCTGAGTTTTTATCAAGCCAAATTGTGAGCCCGCCCTGGTCAACATTTTGGTGCTCAGGACCCCAAAGATTTCTGAACCCTTGGTTAAACCCTATTGAACCAATTCTGGAACTTGGCCAGTAGCCTGGTGAAGGTGGCCCCTGAGCTTTGCTGCTTAAAGGGAACATCAAAATGAGAAGAAGAGAGAGAAAGAGAGCCATGAATAAATGTCTGAGAGAGAGAGAGAGAGAGAGAGAGAGAGAGAGAGAGAGAGAGAGAGAGAGAGAGAGAGAGAGAGAGAGAGAGAGAAGAAACTGTAAGTGTACTGAAGAATGTGATTAAATGCAAGTAGTAATGAAGATGAAAGGATATATTGCCAGTTATGGAGGAGGAGTGCATGTGTTTGAAAGATTGAAGTTGGTATAAATAAGCAGAAGAAGGGACCCACAGTACATGAAGTGATGAGGTGATAAGGAGGGTAAGGGGGAGGGGGTTAGGTATGTGGACAAAATAGGGGGAAAAATATGTTATACATGTGAAGAAGAAATGACTAAACTTGTAGCCTTATTGTTTTTAATGAATGAATTTCAGTTAATTTGCCTATTGTGAGGGAAAAAGAGTTGCTTTCATGGGGGAAACTTGTTAGTAGGGTTTCTTACTTGAGAAAGCAAAGAAGAAGTTGAGAAGCCATCGATAAAGGGCGTTATAGCGGTTAGTTTTCTGCCCATACATGTGGAGTGGAGATCTAACATTTCATTGGGACCAGGGAGTCGGGACTAGTTGAGGTACAAGTAAGCTAGTCTGGATATTTTGACTATCTGAAAAAATCTTCTCCCTCCGTTCCATTTTCATAGTTCCATTTCGAAATTCTAACTTTTTACGGGAACACAATGATTACATCAAAATAAGAAAGTATTCAATTTTCCATTTATGCCCTCTCAAAAGGTGATTTGATTGATGTAAGTAGTAGTATTTAATTTGAAGAAAACGGTAATAATGTAACTTTATTAAGTTTTTATTGCTTATTTTGGAAAGTGGACATACATTTTGTGATGTTCCAAAAAATAATATTTAACTATGAAAATGGGATGGAGGGAGTAAATAAAAAATATATCTCCTAGGAATATGGGAGTCTTGGATGAGAACTTCATTCGAGCGTACCGCTTTTTGTTATCCCATGAAGAAAATTGAATTAAACTATATTGTCATTCATGAAAGAAAATTGAATGTCACGTATATGCCACTACAAGAAAAATGGGTATTCCCGGCAGTTTTTTTCCCGGCGGGACAATTAATGCCGGAAAAACTAAAATAAATGCCGGAAAAAGTGACTTTTACCGGAGGTTTTTAAATTACCGCCAGCAAAAGTGGCATTCCTTGCAGTTTTTTTAAAAATGTCGGTAAAAAATAAATTTTCGGAAATATGCTATTGATAGTATAAATATTTTTTTTGGTCCTGTGAAACAAAATGCGTGCTAGCTTAGTTGGTAGGATACACGCGTGAGGGGCTCAAGGTGTCTCGGGTTCAAATCCTAGGCCAAGCATTTCAACCAAAGATTGCGTGCCACACGGGTGCCACGTCTAAATTTTTTTATTTTTTATACGTGATTTAGCTTTACCGGCGGTTGTAAAACCACCGCTAATGGTTTGGACTTTTCCCGGCGGTTTTAAAACTTTTTCCGGCGGTTTTAGTATTCCCGACGGCCGTATAGACGGCAGTCGTGATTACTGCCGCTAATGGACATTCCCGGCGGTTTTGGGGCTTTTCCTAGCGGTTTTCTAATGCCGCTAATGCTAAAATTTGGCGTAGTGCTCAACTATCAATGCATGATACCATAAATAAGAGAATTTTGATTTCATAAGAAGTTAACGCAAACCCAAGGGATTTGCCAAGTGGTCTATGTCTGAGTAAGGGTTTGCTCCTCTTAAGGTCTCAAGTTTGATTCTCTTTGCTAGTAACTTTTGGGGCCATCTCACCCCTATGCATAAAGTGTGAAACGGCTGGGGGAGAAGCTGTAGGAATTAGTCCGAAGTGCGAACAAGCGGGCTCGAGACACCTAGCATTATCCAAAAAAAAAAAAAAAAAGAAGTGAGTTAACGCATGACTAATCTCTCAATTGAAATTAAGTGCACAAAAAAGAGAAACAGCTAGAGCTATCAGTTATCCCAAAGTCATCGTAGTCCTTCCTCTATGCTAATAGTGGGTTGAACAAGGATCTTACAGTTTATTTTTTAAATTAGTAATAAATTATTTTCATATATAACATATCCGTTTAATCTTAGTTTGTTCATGGAAGATTTTCTCAACGAACTCAACAAGCTGAACGGGTCAGATAACATTCGAAGTTGAGATCCCAGTGTAGCCCATCTAGATGCACTGCACCCCGTAGTATATTAACGCGTTACAGAAACTCCTTGTCGATGTTTAACCTATGGTCGTAAATACATTACTTATACAATATGCTAAAGTGGCACAACCTGGTGGATAACTACCCTTCATACAGAAGGTACCCTAGAGGAACCACGATACTATTCCATAACAAGAAAAACTGAAAAAGCCAAGTAAGATTAGGTCTACGTAGCCTACTGGCAGGTTGTTTAGGTCCATGGAATAATTCTCATAACCGTTAGTGGGCATCCATTAATTTTGTCTTCGTCAAAATACACAAATAAAGCTTAGACATGGGCCAGAAAACAAAACGATCAGCAGCTTATATGTTGTTTTCTAGCAGTCAAATCCACAATTTTCAGCTGTAGGTGTCAGCAGTAACCCATGTTACCTTCAATTTATTGTGGTTACAGAGTCAGCCTCTCGCAGCGATATATCTGGTATGGTCAGGAATTCAGGATCATATCTTTGCTTGGCTATCCAAAAATGAGTAATGAAATGACAAGTATATAGACAGATACATCTATCACTTTAGTGAATTGACGAACACCTTGACTAATCACTGGCCATTGGAGATGGATCTCATTGGCGGAGAGGAGGGAAGGTTAAAGCCAGGACAAAGAGTGCCGTCTGACAAGAGTTGATACCATCTAAAAGATTTGAAACATGAGAAGCAAAAGCAATTAAGCAAAGCCCCGGACCGGGCCAACCCGGGGCGTGTCTTATTTTTCAGGATATTTTTGAAGTAGGATATCTGTAAAAGGATAATTCGAGTAAAAGTTGTGGTTGACACCCCAACTTTTTGTTGCAAGTAAGACAAACTCTTCAGTAGTCTTCACTATTAATTATGCCCACAAATAGATATACTATAGTGAAAGCTATTGCACTAATTACACTATTAGTAACAGATGAAAAAGAAGTCAAAGACCGAAATGCACGAATTTGGGAGCAAACAAGAAAATTGGGGGCGATTTGCCTTTAATTTTATAAGAGAAATTTGCAAGAAATGATCTGCTTCATTTTGAGAGCACACATTTTCCATTATCTCAGTATAATGTCGTTAAAACAGTTTAATTAAGAGCAATTAAGTTTTTTAAGGTCCATGCCGACAAGATTCTTGTTTCATTGCTTGTTACTCTGGGTTTTCCAAGGTTATAGGATATTTTACAAAATTATTAGTAATTTTGAGAACAATAAGATTCGCTTCCAAATGGGACAAAATTTTAGAGTGATGCTGCTACATTGCGCATTAGCATAATTATTGTTCCAAAATTATTATTATTATTATCTTTACCGTGATGCAGCACGGGTCAGTTTGCGCAAACCTCAAACTAATTTCTATAACCACTCTCATAGGCCTTTTCATGTTTACACGCGAGGTGAGGTGACCACTACAAGGAAAAATGAACATGAAAACTTATGAAGGAACCAACTCTAAGTTTCGAGCCAAGACCATTAGCCCAACCCTTTGGGTTCAGAATTTCTCATGGGATTTATTGATTAGGATTTAAATCTTGATTGGGTGTGCTCTAACTATCAAAGCTGCGTATCTAAGGATATACTTATATTTATGGGTATTTAAAGATCTTCTTGAAATTAATAGCTTTAAGGGGTCATCAACAGTCAAGATTATGGGGAATTGGGGACTTGTAGTGTAAGTGCGACATCTGAGCAGTTGATTGATTGTCCAATTAATGGTCATGATTACATCTCGGCACTTACATGATCCGAGTCATTTATTGCCGAGATAAAATCCGAGCCATTAATTACCGAGATCAATCGCTTGAATGCCACATTACAAGATTTCCGAATCCAGATTATGGAATCGATATGTCTATTTACCCCTCTTCCCCTTCTTTAATTACTTTTTATATTAATTATGTTATTTATATTAATTCATTTCTTTATATAAATTCATTTAATTATTTAATTCATTTCTTTAAATTAATTCATTTAATTATTTAATTCAGTTTTTTAAATTATTTATTTATTATTTATTCAATTTTTTTTGTTGATACCCCATTTTGTCCCCCGCTCCGGATTAACAAAAAAAAGCCTACTATTTTTAAGTTTGATGAAGCAAGACGCGAGAAAAGACATCGGCAACCTCGTATTGTAAAATACGCGCCACTACATGATAAATAACATATCCTGGGATCTGATCGGACAACATCGACCGTTTGTTTGAGTCTATACACTACATCGGAATTATTGGTAGAATGGGGAAAAAAATATTGTCACTTGGCAACTTAGCACATTTATCCACTACACCTTTGTTTGAGTCTATACACTTAATACTGGATCCCACAAATGGGTGGTGGATAACGGCTTAACACCACTTGGCGGTGTCCCAAGATTGAATAATTTTTTTCAGAGAAAATATGTCTATTTCTATACTCCTACTTCTATAGTTTTTTTTTTCCCACTAATTTAAAGATTTCTATTTGCACTCTAAAAAACTCTCAGGTGTTCCACCAACAAAAAACTATTTTTTTCCAATACATCATATAAAAAACCGTGAAAAATCAGTTTATTCAAAAAAACTGGGTTAGTGGAACACCCAATTTTTTTAATCGGTGCATAAGCACGGAAGTTCTTCAATTTTGCTGCCAATTAACCACTCAACTTTGATAAATTGAGAAATACTATACATGAAACAAGAGGGAGTACACTGCTACTAAGGTTAAAACAACCACCTATTCCAATATGACGAAAAAGAAGGAAAGGATTCAATTAATCATAGATAAGTTTCCACAGCAACTGTAACAAGAAGCCTGGCCTACAATCTTCAAGGGTTGGTAACAAATATTTCCACACCTAATAAAATTTGTGTATTTGAAACTCAAATATCATCCTTAATAGAACTAAAAACTTAGCATGACTCGAGGTACAATTTTTTTATCAACTTTGAATAGAATCTAAAAAACATTCACATCATCATGTGATGCGCTTACAAATCTAGACCAAAATCGAAACATTAACAAAAATAAAAAATAAAAAATTTGAATCATCAACAAACTCATTCTCAAAATCTCAATGCAAACAATTATCTCAAAAAGCACCCCTTTGTTTGAATATTATACAATTCATAAGCAAATAAAATAATGTACTATATTGCTCACTTCACAGTTTCAGAATTTCTCCAGCATACACTCGTAATCCTGTTTACATATATATAAGAAGCAATTTATTCACATAGTTATTTGTTTCCCAACCTCTCCGATGATTGGATCAAAGACAACAATGAATACAGCGAATGACACACAACACAACAAATCGAATCAGAGACATATGAAGTATGAGAACATTTTGGGTATGGAGAGGGTATTGCCACGAGGTGCTCGGCATCCCCTGAGCCGTCCAAACATGTTTTGGACGGCCCAAATTTTTGGGGGTAAATTTGCCCCCAAAATATACCCAAAATTTTCTCATGAAGTATGGCCAAAACAATACAACCTGCAAAACACAAAGTACACGCATAATATGAAGTATGGCCAAAACAATATAACCTGCAAAACGCAAAGTACACGCATAATATGAAGTATGGCCAAAACAATATAACCTGCAAAACGCAAAGTACACGCATAATATGGAGGGGAGAAGGGTATTGAGGGAAAGGAGGGTGGGGCCGGTTTGTGGGGATTGTCAGGGGAGGGGGGGCGTAACACCCTCTCCCTCATAATGTGGTTGAATGCAATGGGGCCTATTCTTTTCTGCCGACAATATTTGAGAAGCTCTAAGGATGTTTACGTAGTATCACATTTGGAAACCAAATTTTCTTTTGCCCAAATAATTGGAATGTTTGATTGCAAACTCTAATGAAGCGTGTGGAGGAACTTGAACCAATCATGTACAGAAATTAACCTACAATTTCCCCAGGAAAAAATCCCAAAATTGATGCCTGTATAAAGAATATTCATTCTTTCCAAACCACATTCTATCATTGACGTTTGTATGATGTATCTTAAGTTTAGGGTTGCACCCACAAAGATGAAAATATACTCCCTCCATTCTAAAATAATCGTCCACTATGAAAAATCGTGTCAGTTTTTCAAATAAAAAAATGAAATACTTCCATGTATGATTTTTTTTGAATTTTTTAGCACCGAATTAAAGTACTCAAACACGAAAGTACTTCATTTTTTTATTTGAAAAAATGGCGAGAAAGTGGGACTATTATTTAGGAACGGGGGAGTATTTTCTTTTGACAGTTGAAGAAAGTGCACTTTTCACAAATGTAAATGTATATTTTCCAATATATATATTAATGCACTTTTTGCAAATCATTGTCCAGTATATTTTGCCATATGAATGAAACTCGGCACACCTGTAATTTAAACTTCAATGAACCCATGTCATCAGTACCTCTCGGACTGAGAATATGAAAGTAATTAATCGGATTAATTTTCAACATTAGGATTAGGAAAATCCCCTCCACAATGCATTCCGTAAATTAAGCCCCAAATAAGAAGAATAAGGATGGAGACATATCATAACTAAGGTTGATGATGAAATCGAGAAATACTCAAAGCTTAAATAGTGGAATTAGAAAGAAGACATTACACTTATGGTAGTAGTTCCGTACTATAATAGTACGTACTAGTATTCTAACTAGTTATGAGTGAGTTTATATCGTACGTAAATATATACTCCAACAAATAGTTAACTGTAATTAGACCGGCAAGCAGGGCCACCTGACTTTGTTGGAGGCCTAAGGCAAAATTTAAGTGTGAGGCATTTAAAAGTCGAAGTATTAATGTTAAACATTTTAATGTAATATGTTTTATTTTTTGTTTAACAAAATATTTCCGTATTTTTTAGATGTAACATTATTATTCGAAAAATACATATGCTCTAGCGTATACCATTCTAGTATTTTACATAAAGAAATATGAGAGGCATTAATCCTATCAATCGACAAAAGATATTTTGGGATTTGTTTTACGTAAATGGGACTTTGGGTCAATTGAAATAACTTTTGAAAAGTCAAAACTTAAAGGAAACAGTATTACATAACAAAAATGATAGGTGTATAACAACTCAGCTCCAATATAGGTCCAACACACTCACATAACAAAAATACTAGAGCCACACACTTTCAACCACACACAATCACACACCCTCTCACATGGGGTCGGACCCACCTCATGTGGGACCCACAGTGGGCCCTACCACATGTGAGAGGGTGTGTGGGCTCCACACACCATGTGAGTGTGTTGGAGCCATGTTGGAGACTTTTGTTATACATGTATCATTGTTGATTACATAAATGGCACGACAACTCTAATCTCTCTCTCTCTCTCTCTCAACTTTCCAATTCACTTCATCTTCTCCGGTCACTTACTTGGCCGTCAGAGTGCCTTCCCGGACCACAACCGTCCGGGCTTGGTACTAACACATTTGTTTAAGTGTGTAGGTTGTCCTCTCAGGCCAACACTTAAGAGCGGTTCAGCCGTCCTACCACCTCTCCATACGAAACTAGAAGGACTAAAAAGGGGTAACTCTGGTGAAGCACCTTCCACACTTACTTACTTTTCACGTCATTAGAAACATTGCGTTCGCAGTTATCTTTTTTAGAAGATATTGTCTTGATTTTATAGAGACATGGTGGATTCGAATCTTTTATCCAAAATTGACGTATATGGATTTATCTTAATGCTATGATTTTTGTGTAACAGAAGTAATTAGACAAAAGTTTCTCGGCTTATTTGTACGGATGGACCCCAAAGTTTAGCAAAGTGTCACTTTGGTCCCCAAAATATAAATCATCTCTATTGAGTCCCCAATATAAATTATTTGTAATGTGGAGGGTTGAAAATGATTGCGGCATTATCGATTAGTTCTATGGATTATTAATTATATTCGATTGAGTTCCAAAGTTTAGGATTAATAAGCGACGGCGGTGGAATTGGATTATATTCCTCTCCATGTCTCCTTCATGTCCAGATCACAGTGATGAGTTTTTCCACGAGTTATTGTGGGGGTAAAAGAGTGGACACATTGGGTGGCAACCATGGGGAGTATTTACAATTGTTCAAAAAAACAATTTCTTCAATTCCGCTGAAATCCCAATTGAACCAAACTCTGGAGTTGGACAAACTCAAACATAAAGAATTTTCTTCAATTCCCCTGAATTGTTTGTAAAAGACACATCTTTCCTCACTCTAATTAAATAGCATGATTTTGGAATGCACAGGGTAAAAATAGAAATGGTAGGTCTATGTATTGCCACCAAGGACACAGAGAATTAAGCATATGAAAACTGGGAAAAGAAAACGAACGCAAAGGGCAGGGTAAAATAAGAACATAATCCCTTCTTTTTGTTTTTGTTTTGTTTTTTTTGAAAAAATCAAATGGAGTCGACAATATCCAAATCCATATGGGTAAGTATAAAAGAAAATCGAATCAAATTGCAATATAGACAAAACCCCACTTTTTGTCCAGAAACAAACCAAATCAAATGGGAAGTCTGGATAGATCAATATCTTACCAGAGTTGGAATTGAATCATCGTAGTCACCGTCGTTGGACTGATCGCATGGAGGGGCTTTTGTCTTTGTGTTTTGGGACAATGAAAATGGTGGGAGGCCGAGAGGGCGGGTTTGGGTTTGAATTCAGTTTTGGAATTTTGGGATTTGGGGATGGGTATAGTTAGGTCTCATTTGATTCGTGGATTAACTGTCTGGTATATGACTAATTATATCACTTCTTGGCTTATCACATGTTTGGTTCCCAAATAATGCTCATGATTGTTAATCCCGGTATTATTCTTATCCCTATATGGGGGTACTAAATAATCCGAGAGGGGAGGTGGGATTGAGTGGGATTGACAAAGATGGGTGTTTACGAAAATATTGGGATGATATTCGAATTGTTCTAAAAAAGTATTTTCAAAATTGTTTTTAAAAAAAAAAATGATTTACAAAAAAATTAAAAAAATTATAAATATATTTTCAAAATTTGAAATAATATTTTCTATAAAAAATTTATTTAAAAAAAAATGTTTTCCAAAAAGAAAATATTTTTTTTTTGGAAATAATTATTTACCTAAAAAAACTCTATTTATACAAAAAAAAAACTCTATTTTATAAAAAAAACTTTTTTTAAAAAATAAATTAAATTAAGTGTTTTTTTAATTTTTTTTCAAAATAAATGTTTTTCAAAAACTGTTTCCCACAAATATATTTTTTTTAAAAATATATATTTTTTCATTTTAAAAAAAAAAAACAACTTTTTTAACTCTTTTTTTTTTCAAAAAAAAAAAGTGTTTTTGATTAAAAAAATTTATCCCATAAATAATCTCACGCGAATCAAACATTGGATTGGGTAGCTTATGGATGAAATTAATACCAGGATAAATAATCTGGGACTACCAATCCCAGGATTATTAATCCCACCTATTTCAATTCACGAATCAAACGAGGCCTTAGGATTTTGTGGTAGAAGATGAAGTGGTGAGAGTTTGAGATGAAATTCCGAAAATATCCCTGCACTGGACGGTAAATACAGACAGAGTTAGACCCAAGAACCATTTAAACGCGAATAGTTAACATTGGGGACTTAATAGACACGATTTATATTTTGGAGACCAAAGTGACATTTCGCTAATACTTTGGGGATCATCCGTACAAATAAAGCCAAAGTTTCTCCATCACAAATTCACAATACACGTATTATGATACTCACTAAGTAATTTATTCCGTCACGAAAGAGGGAAAAAAAGGTCGTATTAAAAAATATAAGAGCAGAAAATTAAGGCGAAGTGAAGGAAAATATATAGCATTGGACAAAGATGGCCACATCCTAAAATTCAACAATCATAAAGAATCAGACAGATTTTCAATTGGTAGAAAACTAGCTAGAGCCATTTTCTTCTGTCATGCCTTATAAAATGCATCAGAACAGCAAATTGAAAAGGAGAGTTTATACCCCAGATCAAGAAATCCATTAGTTATGGTTCTTCTTTTTCGGGCCAGTTTACGCAAATAATTCAATATTAGCTTCAAAATTAGGAGATGTCAAATTTCTCCAATGAAATTCAGTTAGTAATGTATCAATTTTAACAACATCGTCTGTAATTTATCTTCCGTAAGTTGACGAATCACTTGAAACAACGTCATGCGATCTTGAAACAACGTAACGCGATCTCGTTTCAAGTGACTCATCGCTAGTCAAAACAAGATATCGCATGGGTCAACCAAAACTGAATTTTGTAATCTACTGTATAATTTATCTTGTCACTAGTCAAAACAAGCACAACCTCATTTCTTTCCAGCCGACTCTTCAAATTAACAACCCATTTTCATTCTTCAGAATTTAAGCGGCAGGAATACTAGACTAAGTCACGTAATGCGCGTGCAGGCACACAGAAGGAAGCACGAGTGTGAAAGCGTCTTTCAAAAACGTCCCTAACAAGTTGGGTTCATGAGTGCGAGAATTGAGAACGCGAGCGTGAGCAAAAGCCGTTTTAAAGGATGATGTGACTAAGATACCGGAGGACTGAGATGCTTTCTGGAAAACAGAAAACAATGGAAGATTGATAGTAATAGAAAACTCGTACTCCTATATTTGAACCAATTAAAACTATTTGCTGCGTTTTAAAAAATTGTACATAAGTTACGTGATAAAATTAAGGACTAGTGTATGTAAGTTACGTGATTGTACCAATAACTATCATCTATATTCATCATAATTTAGAGAAACACTGAAGATAACCACAACAATAGTGATCAAAAACAGTACAAAAGAGATTAGAATGAAGATGAAGCAGCTTGTAGATACTGGATAATTCTTGGATATTGATCAGTTCATTGTTTTTGTTTTTTATATAACCAGATGTCTAGGCCCGCTTGTACGCAGTTCAATTGATTCTGTGGTTCTAAAGTTAACGACTAGGCAAACCTCCAATAGCCCCAAGAATCTTTAGGCTAAAATATGTGACCGTATCACCTTATGAAAGAAACAGACTAATATATACTTATTGTTTTTTCATGTCCAATTGAATCAACTCGTTGTTTGGGGTGATTCTTCTTAAAAAAAATACTGCGAATGAAGATTAATTTGAAGAGTTTGTGTGTGTTTTCTTGTTTGGGGGTTTTGGTTGGCTTCTTGCCAGCATCAGGTTGTGTTTTTTTCCCCTTCGGTTCCTAGCGGCAGGTATCTTTTGGTGTTAAGGGTGTATTCTTTGTGGGTATGTCCCTTCTCCGTCTTGATGTATTGTTGTTTGAATCCGTTTAATCTTTGTAATTCGTTTTCAAAAGTTAATAAAATTTTTGCTCTTCCAAAAAAAAAAGTTTGAAGAGATATACACGATGTGAGTGTTTACACTGAGTAATGGCGTGTACGAACCTATGCATGATGATGATGTATATATAGGAAAAACCAACGTTTGTTCATGAAATGAGTTTGCCCCCAAAAGACAAAAAAGATTAGAAAGATAATGTGGGACTCGTTTTGACTTTCCAGACAAGGAAATTAAGGCTACAGCTAACTGTGCCATTTATAATCTTAGCATATGTACTTCACTATTCCCACCTTACATCATCTCGATTCAATGCTACTCTTTATTTTTTCCCCTTCAAAAGTACTTATTAAGCTCATTCGCTTTTTCGTCTGGATACTTCAAATTCTACTCTCCATTTTTTCTATTCATCGGTACATTAGGGATGAATTTGCAAATGGGAAAACCTATGGGTACCGACCCATAGGGACAGAAAATGCACAGAGAACGCTCGGGGACTCACTTTTGGGTTTCACACAAGTGATCCGAACCGTTCATTATTTTTAGAATTTTTTTTTTGAAGGGTCCCACAAAAATTCAGCTCGATCGGACCGTTGGAAGTGCTTGAACTAAAATCCCACCGTTTCAATTAAAAATCCGGAAAAATGTTCTAAGAATAATGAACGGTTCGGATCACTCGTGTGGAACCCAAAAGTGGGTCCCCGAGCATGCTCTGTACATTTTTTTGTGCCTCTCGGTCTGTACATGTAGCAATGTCCATTTGCAAATTGGAAATCGAGGTTCACGGGCACATGCTATGCGTGTATAAGTTCTATAATATGCAAAAGGGGGAGATGAAAATTTTCAAATGAGAAGTAAAAAAGGAGCGGAGAGAAGAAAATCAGGAAGGTATTTTTTTTCTTGACAGTTTCTTTAAATACTTAAAAGGGTTGATATTGGCACTCTCTTCTTTGTCTTTATTAGTTGAAGACTTGAAGTTACTAACCCACCCTTGTAATTATTAAAGCAAGAGAAAATGTAATTATAAAGTACAAGGGTGTTTTAGTAACTTCACCTAATAGGAAAAAAAAAGGAGTGCCAATGTTATATCCCTTCTAGAAAAATAAAATATAAATTACTCTCAAAACTGACGTTCGCATCAAGAAGAATGTTCCCCCCTATAGACAGTACTCCCTCCGTTCTAAATTGCTAGTCACTTTTAGGAATTTCAACTTTTTAAGTAGACATGCAATAAATAAATGAATTCACATTAAACTAATTCAATAATTTTCAACAATGCCCTTATGTTTTTAAATTTTAAATGAAATGATGGTTTTTGGTAAAGGGTTATTTTAGAAGATAGAATAAATTTTGTTTTAATTATTTTAAGAGGACTAAATATTTGAAACACCTTAAAATAGCATAATGGACAAATAATTTGGAACAAACAGATGCTATACCACAGGCCTAGTCTCTCAGGTTAGGTAATATTGGTCAATGCAGCTAGCAAAGTTTGACTGAGGCATAATGTCTAGCTATAAAGATGCCCCATTAAAGTGAAGAAAAATAGTTTTGGCAGCATGCTTAATTTTCGAAACGGATAAACCTGCTCGTACAGATTGTTTTGTATAGAAAACGCACAGAGGGCCCTCGAGGATCCACTTTTGGGTCTCACACGAGTGATCCGAACCGTTCATTATTCTTAGAACATTTTTCCGAGTGGCCCCACAAAATTTCAGCTCAATCGGACGGTTAGAAGTGCTTGAACCAAAGTCCCACCGTTTCAACCAAATTTTACAAAACAATCTGTACCCCTAGCAGGTTCCGTGTACACAATAACTAGGAGCAGAGACAATGTAGGACCAAGGGGATCATGTGCCCCTAAATTTCTCTCTCTTTCACTTATACCCTTACATATTGATAGTGTAACGCCCCCAAAATTTTGGCACGTTAATTATTAATACAAATTATAAATAAAAGTCTAAATACAAATCCTTATACAAATAATATTGTCTCCATCAAATATATAAATTACAACCGGGTCGGGTCTAGGGTTCCGTCAATCCCTGCTTTTGGTCATTCCCTAAGATGGCAGCACTACCTGCTCCATAGGCTTGTTCTCCATAGAATTCCTCATGTTCATCTCGATAAACTGACATAATACGTCAGAGTCACCCAAGCAATATCGTGGTATTATGTCAGGGTTACACAAGTGCAACACCGTGAGCAACAGGGCCCAGTAGACTACACTATCCAATCTCTAACTAGCAATTCTAGAACAATAAGTTCAAAAACAGTAATGCAGACTTGTTAACAGAAATACCATGAATGCAATATGCGGGTCCATGCGGATCAGAGTAATCATGCGCAGTAAAAAGTATCTCGTTGCAGTATCTTAAAACAGTGTCTCGTATCAGTGTCTCAAAATAGTTTCTCGTATCAATTTCTCAAAATAGTGTCTCATATCAATGCCTCATTTCTTAGTGTTAATGCACGCTCTCAGTTAAATTTCTGGCTCCACCAATGCCAATAATTATATACTATCATCTTATTTTTAATTAAAGAAAGACTAACATAGCAACAACATATACAATGATAAAAAAAACAGTACAGATATATTAGAATGAAGTTGAAGAGATTACTTAGCACTTCCATTTCTTGGGTGCAATTAGATTTATTTTTTTTACCATACAATATACATCAGCGGAGTTAGTGAAAAAGTTAGTAGGTTAACAAATTGGATTAGAATGAAGTTGGGTTAGATTCATGGATATCGATCAGTTTGTTGTTTCGGCCGAGTGATTAATTGTTCTTATTAATTAATAATGAATTTTTGGTTGATATTAGAGTGTTTTGGATTAAGTAATGGCGTGTACGAACCTATGCATGATGTATAGGAAATTAAAAAACAAATAGGTTTCCCAATAAAATGAGTTTGCCCCCAAAAGATTAGAAAAATAATTTGTGACTGTTTTGGACTTTCCATGCAAGGACGTTAAAAGCTACTCCTAACTGTACCATCTCTCAGCAAGATTTCTTTAAAGATAATGCATACCGTTATGAGTACATAAAGTTTATCACGTATGGTTGGTATACCTGAAAACGGCCTTTCGAGATATTATCAACACGTATTCAAACGTATATCCCAAGCTTAATTGGATGACTGATTTCTGTTTTTTATTTTTTCGAAGGTAGAAGAACAATAAATCCAGTTTATTTTAAAATGTTACTGTAGATTGTTTAACACGTCACATGTAGTTTCGCAATTTAATTTCATAATACCATTTTTAGTTATCGTTGATTTCATAATGTAGAACGTACAATTTACTTCAATTAAACTAGTAGGGGTTTTTGTTAGTCGATAAATGACCCGATACTTGATTTGTGACTTTCGAATATAAAACCTGAAAATACAAAAAAAAAAAAAAAAGGAATTAATTTTTCCATCTTGAAGTGCAAAAGATCATTGAAGATGTTCATTTGAGGGAATATATATATATATTTTTTTTTCAATCGATAGATGTATTATTGAAGATAGAAATTATGAAACATCCAAAGACGCTATTCTACACACACGGTCTGGGAAATCCCTTTCCTAGAATCCCTGGTGATAGGAAACTCAACAGATAGGGCATACTTGACTATTTCATGAGCCATCCTATTAAAGATTACGACGAACAAAAGAAAATGAAATAGAATGAAACAGACGAGCTAAATTAAAGTCATCTGCAATGACTACGCCCAAACTGGAACTAGCACACTTCACTCCTTGAAGCATCTGAATGATCCCTTGCACATCACCTTCCACCACAAAATTGTCGAGGGGATTTTTTCTTGAGAAAGGAAATTGGTGGAGAAAAGCAAATTTAAAAACCTATTTCAAAGCTATAATTATCCAGTTATGTACGTGGCTTATAACATCATAACCTCCAAAGATGATAATCTGCTCAAAATTACGGCGTCGCTATGTTTCTTGTGAATTTGGCTAATCCATGGCTAGCTTGATCTACACGTACACCCTTGTGTAGTAGTGTTTCGCAAGCCAATTATTCGATAAAGAGAATGATAATTTTAGAACCATTATTTGAATTTTGATCCCCACTACTAATAGCATTATGAAAACAATACAGGATTAATTGGCCATGGGGGGAGGCTCTCTAGCCTCCATTTTCCAGATCTGCCGCCTGGGGGGAGGCTCCTCCTTCCCTCCTCCCCCCGGGCTATCCTCACCCCTCTCCCCACTGGCTCTCCTCCCGTTTCCGGTCTCCTTCCTCCTCCCTACGTTCCATTGCTTCTCCGACCACAGGCGGTCACCTCACCTGGAGTTTCCGTTTTTGCCTAACGGCGTGGTTGGTTTCGGATCTATGGTTCGCTTGTTCGAGTTGCCCCCCACCGATCCACTCCTGAGTGGTCTCGGTTCTGCCTAACGGCGTGGTTGCACTTTGTTGCCGTGTTTTGTGGCCCGTTTGGTGGCAGCGCTTATTGGTCTCTCCGCGGTGGCTCTTCGTCGGCGTATGGTGTCCTGGTTCCGGCGACCTGGGCTATCTTCTTTTGGGGATTAATCGCGATCCTTGGTTTTTGGGTTTCCGGAATGTGAGGGATGCACGGCAACGTGGGCTTCTTTTGGTTTCTGGTAAGCGTCTGTGGCTCGTGCTTGCTATGGTGGTCGGCGGCATTTGTGTAGTGGCTGGTGGATTGTTTCGGAGGGCTGCTGCTGTTTGGTGTTAGGGTTTGGTTTTTGGTAATTGGGCTTTGGCCGAGTCTGACCCTTCGTGGGCTAGGCTTGACCCCTTTGATTTGTATGATGTTTCTAGGCTACGCCCTTTGATGCTTGGGCCTTTGCCCATTAGATGTTGGGTTCCAACTTTATGTTGACCCTTTCCCCTCTCCCTCTCTCCCCCTTTCCCATACGATGTACCCGTATCGTATTCAATAAACTATTCTTTTATCGAGCAAAAAAAAATTTGGCCATGGTTACGCCCATTTTGGACAAATATTTATTATTTATACAATATTCCGCATCCATAGGTCATACTAGATTTTCCCATTTTTTAGGAATTCTGATGTTTGTGAGGGAATTGCAGAATACGGATCCGGGGTGGGTGTTGTGAGGTAGGTGTTGTGCGGTAAAACGACGTAGTTTTCGGCACACCTCTGAAGCTTCCAAAGACCTTGTTTGGAAGAAGGAAAAAGTCACTACAAAGTGCCTAAACCCTAAACCCAAAGTGCTTAAACCCAAAACACCTAAACCCAAAGTGCCTAAATCCAAGTGCCTAAAATCACTATATCCTAACCCAAAGAGCCTAAATCCCCTAAAATTGAACCTCAAAATTAAATCTCCAAACAGGGCCTATTGAAGTGTACTAAGAAAATTAACAAAACTGTTAGTTTTGTTGGCTTTTTCCGGGTTATGTCAAGCCTTTCGGAGTCTGTAATTCGGTTATTGGGGTTTGGGAGTTAGAGTGCTTAGGAGTTGAGTCTAGATGCTCCATTCAAGAACTTCAAGCTTCGTGATCAAGCCATGGCCAAGTCAAGTGCTTCGAAGCTCAATCCAATGAGGTATATCATTGCATATCATTTGTGCATTTAGGCCATTCAAAATAACATGTTTTAATGTGCATTAAGTTGGCTTATTAATGGTTCATTCGGATCTTACATTAAGAATGAGTGAGGCATTAGGATTTAGCTTTGAGCTTATTGCGTCTACACGCGTCTACACGCGTCTGGCTTTGTCTATTGAGATTGTGCCAAGTGTCTAAATCCTGACGGTGCGTCTGCGCGCGTCTACACGGGTCTGGCAGACTCTTTAAGTGGCCACATGTCTTGTTTTGAGTGGCTATCTTCTTGTGCACGAAAATGTGAGCTATAAAAGGCATTTTTCACTCATTTTCACACACACACTTGAGAGAACATCAGCCATTTTAGAGAGAGAAAGTGCTCCCCATTTGCACTCCTTTCCCTTTGTTTAGTTTCTCTCTTCTTGAGATGATTTGAGTATCTCCCAATCATCTTTCTTCTTTCTAGTGCTTTCCTTTCCATGGATCGGTTCTAGAAGGAGGTAGTCATCCAAAAACTTTTCCAAAAATTCAATCTTTATCATTTTAGTCATGATTGCATGCCTTGGAATCTACTTGGCCGGGTGAACCGGAGCTGTATTGAAGCGGAGATCGAGATGGTGACTCTCGTGGTGTCCATGGAATCAAGTAGGAGCACGGGGTGCTACAACAAGAGTTGGAGCTAGGAAAAGCTAGGAGCTTTGGGTAAATTCCTTGTCTTACATCTCTTGTAAACCTTTTGATTTGTGGAATAGAAGTAGTGTAAGGCCGTGGTTTTATGCTTAGGGTATTAGACCCTAAGTAGTTTCCACGTATATCGTGTGTCCTTTGTTCTTGCTCTTATTTTGGTTCATTGAACTTGTTGGTTTGCATGCTTTGTCATGGAATTTGGATGATAAGCTATCACTTTGCGTTGCTTGGTTTTTAGTTGGTAGTCCTATTCACCCCCCCTCTAGGACTTGTTGTTCCTTTGCATAATTTCAATTGGTATCAGAGCCCGTGTGCTCTTTGTTTGCTTTATTGCTTGAGTTGATCCTTGTTGTGCAAAGGATAGAATGGCTCCTATGGAAGGCGGGTCAAATTCTCGACCCCCTTACTTTGATGGTAGTGACTACTCTCTTTGGAAATCAAAAATGAAGAACCATTTGATTGCATTAGGAATTAAAGTTTGGAGGTCCGTTCTTTATGGGTATGAAGAACCCACGATTGAGGATCCTAGCACTCAAGAGGTTAGGAAGAAAAACGAAGCGGAGTGGGGTCCGGAGGATATCGAGAATTGTGAATTTAACTCACGTGCGTTGAATGCTATTTATAATGCTTTGTCCAAATCCGAAGTCAATCGCATTTCTTCTTGTGTCACCGCTAAAGAGGCTTGGGAACTTCTCCGAACCTCTCATGAGGGTATTGAAACGGTGAGGGTGTCTAAACTTCAAATGTGCACCACAAAATTTGAGGAACTCAAAATGCTTGATGAAGAAAATTTTGATAGCTTCATAACTAGGCTCACCGAAATCGTTAACTTGTTTCATAGCCTAGGGGAACCACTTTCTAATCTTAAGGTGTGCCGCAAGATCCTTAGGTCCCTTCCCTCTAGGTTCTTGACCAAAGTGACCTCTATAGAAGAGCGGTCGGATGTTGATGATATCACCTTTGCCGAGTTGGTTGGTAAACTCCAAATTTTTGAACTAAATCACTTGAAGGACTTCAAACCTTCGAAGCCCCTCCCCAAGACCGGTAAGAACATTGCCTTCAAAATTGATAAAGAGGAAATTCCCGAGGGTAGTGACACGGATGAGAGTCTTGATGATGAGGAGTTGGCCATGCTTGTTAAAAAATATAAGAGGTTTGTGACACTACGAAAACCTAAAGAATTTGGCAAGAGTCCGAAACCTTTGAGTGCTCATAAGAAGAACACATTTGACACAAGTGGCAAGAAAACTTTTTTTGATAAATCCAAAAAACCACAAGGGATACAATGTCATGAGTGTCATGGGTTCGGTCACATCCAATCCGAGTGCGCTAATACTCTTAAGAAGAAGTTTAAAAAGGGGTTTTAGGTCACTTGGGAAGATGAGAGTGATGATGAGGGTAGCGAGTGCGAAGCTTATGAGTTGGGGGAGGGAAACTCGAATGTCAATGCTTTGGTCACTACGGTAGGTACTCCTCTTTCTCCTAAATCGGTGTCCGAGTGTTCTTCCTCAAGTGATGAGAGCGTTGAGAGCAAAAGATCTAATTCTAAAAGGGAAGTTGATAAAATTATTGAAAATAATCAAGAAGATTGTGAGACCGAATCTATCAATGTGGTTTATGATCAACTTTACAAAGACTTTAAAAAACTAGGGAGAAGAAAGAAGGAAGTGGAGTCTAATCTTAAAATTGTTGAGAAAGAGAAATCTTCTCTCAAAGAGGATCTTGTTATCACCACTCGTGAGTTGGAAGAGCTTAAAGTCTATAATGCTAAATTGGTTGAAAAATTTGAACTCATTGAAAAGGAGAGGATTGAGGGTTTGAAAGAAATTGAAAAGGCCAAGTCTAAAATTTGTGAACTTGAGAAAGATCTCCTTGAGGCTAATGAAGTTATAAAAAGGAATGATTGTGGTGCGTCACGGATAGCGGAGATGACTAGATCTTTTAAGGATAAGAGTGGCCTAGGTTTCTTGAATTCTTCACCACTTCTCTCCAAACCTAGTGAAGAGCCTACTCGAAAAATTTCCTTTGTGAGTGCCGGGACCACTTCAAGTCCTCCTTCTTCCGTAAATGTCATTTCTTCAAAGGATGAACCACCTAAGAAGAAATTCATACCATTTGATATTTGTGGTCATGATTCGGATGAAAAGTGTGATATCACAAACAAGAAAGTAAAGAGCAAGTCGAAGAGTGTTGAGAGTTCTAAGCAAAAAATTGTTACTTGTCACCATTGTGGGGTTGAGGGGCACATTTGTCCTTTTTGTTATCGGTTGAAAAGAGAGAATAACAAGAGAGGTCAAACTCAAAGACCCATGAGTCGATTTGTCCCACGTAGTGTGGTTCTTGGTCAACCTAATGTTGGAAGACCTCGTGTTGCTACTTCATCACCTCCTAAGTCTCAAAATGATGAGTTTTGCGCAAAGTTGTCTCATCTTGCATCTCAATCATCATACATAGTTGAAGAGATAAACAAATTATCCTTGTATGCTAAGAACTTGAATAATGGTCCTAACTTGAAGCGTACTTGGAAGAAAGTTGATTATGCTTGTCTAGTTGCACACACCGCCTATAAAGCTCACAATGCATGCATGTGGTATCTTGATAGTGGTTGCTCTAGACACATGACCGGGGATAGAGCTATGTTTGCTTCTCTTGAAATGTATGATGGTGGTCTTGTTACTTTCGGTGATGGAAAGAAAGGTAAAATTGTTGGTCGTGGCACCGTTTGCTCACCCGGTCTTCCTAAATTGCATGATGTGTTGTATGTTGAAGGTTTGAAAGCTAATCTCTTGAGTATAGGACAATTTTGTGACAATGAACATAATGTGCAATTTTCCAAAGATGCTTGTTCGGTGATAAACTTGAAAGGTGATTGCATTCTAACGGGTGTTAGGTCTAAGGATAATTGCTATTGTGTTGAGCCTCATCTCTCTAATGTGTGCAATCGTGTTTTGTTGGATGAAGTTGAATTGTGGCATCAAAGACTTGGTCATGTTAATTTTCATGACTTGCATAAAATTACCAAACATGAATTGGTAAGAGGAGTGCCCAAACTCACTAGTGGCAAGGGTCTTGTGTGTGGCGGGTGCATGTTGGGGAAACAAATCAAGAGTCCCCATAAGAAGACTAATCTTGTTGCTACCACCAAGCCGTTAGAGTTGCTTCACATGGACCTTATGGGTCCCTCTAGAACCGTGAGTCTAGGTGGCAAAAGGTATATCCTTGTGGTTGTCGATGATTTTTCTCGTTACACTTGGGTTGGATACCTTAGGGAGAAGTCCGATGCTTACGGTTGTTTCAAGACTCTTAGTCAAAGAATTCAAAATGAGAAAGGGTATTCCATTGTCCGGGTGAGGAGTGATCATGGTAGAGAATTTGAAAACATTGAAGTTGACACTTTTTGTGATGAACACGGCATTAAGCATGAGTTCTCCGCTCCTCGCACTCCCCAACAAAATGGGGTAGTTGAAAGGAAAAATCGAACTCTCCAAGAAATGGCACGTGTCATGTTGCATGCTAAACATGTTCCCCGGAATCTTTGGGCCGAAGCTATAAACACCGCTTGTTACACCATCAATCGTGTGTATGTGAGACCGGGGACATCTTTGACACCTTATGAAATTTGGAATGGTAAGAAACCATCGGTTAAATACTTTAGGGTGTTTGGGAGTAAGTGCTACATTTTGAGAGAGGGAGATTCCTTGGGAAAATTTGACTCCAAGAGTGATGAGGGCATCTTCTTAGGTTATTCCACCACTAGTCGAGCGTATAGGGTTTACAATCTTAGAACATCTACCTTGGTGGAGTCGGCTAATGTGATTGTGGATGATACTTCTTTGGGAGAGTCTTCTCCTAGAAGAGATGATGATGATGGTCCCATGTGGGATATTTTTGAGGGGGAGATCACCGATAGTGTTGAGAATGATGAAGTAACCCCTAGTGAAAAAGAAGAGGAACCATTGGGAGAAGTTGAAAATGAAGAAGGAAAGGAAGGTAGTGTGACCTTAGAAGATGAAGAACTTGGTCAACATGATCTTGTTCCTTTGACCTCTAAAGAACCTTCGGCTAGGGTTAAACTTCACCATCCCATAACTCAAGTCATAGGTAATCCTAGTGATGGGATGAAGACAAGGAGGAAGGTTAGGAATGAAGTCAACTATGTGTGTTATACATCCTCCTTAGAGCCCAAAAAGGTAGAAGAAGCCTTAGAAGATGAAAATTGGATAGGTGCCATGCAAGAAGAACTACAACAATTTGTTAGGAATGATGTTTGGTACTTGGTCCCTAGGCCTTCTCACACAAATGTCATAGGCACTAAGTGGATTTTTAAGAACAAGAAAGATGAGAGTGGCATTGTGGTTAGAAATAAGGCTAGGTTAGTCGCTCAAGGGTACTCTCAAATGGAAGGGATAGATTTTGATGAAACTTTTGCTCCGGTGGCTAGGTTGGAATCCATTAGATTGTTGTTTGCCTTGGCTAGTCATTTAGGTTTCAAACTTTTTCAAATGGATGTCAAAAGTGCATTTTTGAATGGTAATCTTAAAGAAGAAGTGTATGTTGAACAACCAAAGGGTTTTGTTGATCCATCTAATTCCTCTTATGTGTACCGTCTTCGCAAGGCCCTTTATGGTCTTAAGCAAGCCCCTCGGGCATGGTATGAGCGTTTAACCGATCATTTGTTGAATAATGGTTTTGTTCGAGGGGGAGTAGATCGAACGTTGTTTGTTCAAAAGATTGAAAATGATCTTGTCATTGCTCAAATCTATGTTGATGATATTGTGTTTGGTTCTACGTGTGAGAGACATGCTCATCATTTTGGGGCACAAATGTCTCATGAATTTCAAATGAGCCTCATGGGTGAATTGACTTATTTCCTTGGATTTCAAATCAAACAATTGAAAGATGGAATTTTCATTAGTCAATCTACATATGCTAAAGAATTGGTTAAAAAGTTTGGCTCGATTGATGCGAAAGTCACTCGAACTCCAATGAGTACGAGTGTTAAGATTGCCAAAGACTCCGAGGGAGTGAGTGTGGATCCTACCCTTTATAGGAGCATGATAGGAAGCTTGTTGTATCTCACCGCTAGCCGTCCCGACATTGCATTTAGTGTTGGTGTTTGTGCTAGGTATCAATCGGATCCCAAGGAGTCTCACTTGACCGCCGTTAAGAGGGTCATTCGCTATGTGAAGGGCACCGTGTCCCTTGGCTTATGGTATCCTCGTGGAACTAATGTTGTTTTGGCCGCCTTTTCCGATGCCGATTGGGCCGGAAGTGCCGATGATCGGAAGAGTACCTCGGGTGGGTGTTTTTACTTGGGGAATTGTTTGGTTGCGTGGCATAGTAAGAAACAAAATTGCGTGTCCCTTTCCACCGCCGAGGCCGAATACATTGCGGCGGGTAGTTGTTGTACCCAACTCTTGTGGATGAAGCAAATGCTTCAAGACTATGGATTAGCTCAAGGGTCGATGACTGTGTTCTGTGATAACACGAGTGCGATTAACATTTCCAAGAATCCGGTCCAACATTCTCGGACCAAGCACATAGATATTCGTCATCACTTCATTCGTGATCTCGTTGAAGATGGTGTCATCTCTCTTGAGTTCATTTCCACTCTTGATCAAAAGGCCGATATCTTTACAAAACCTTTAGACTCCGCTAGGTTTGAATTCCTTAGGAAGTCTATAGGTCTAACTTCTATCGATTAAGTTTGTTGGGTTGCATGTCACTCTTGTGTGCTTCATGTCATATTTGAGTCTAGAGTGTTCATGTGTTTTTCGTTTAGTTGTTGCATTGTACTTCATTTCGTCTTTTGTTTTTCATTAGTTAAATGCATTTAGGATCATGTTTTTGGTCTCTTTATTTGTGTGCTTGCTTGTCGAATGCTTGTGTGCTTGTCGTGTGGAGGCTTCTTTCATCATGCATGGGAATAAGTTTGTTGCCCTTGTTGGTTGGGCACTGTGATTTGAGCATAACCATTGGGATCATTGAAATGTGCATTCGTGTTGATATCATGTTGTGTTCATTGTCTCGGTGAATCTCATGCTCTCCTCTATTTGCACACACTCTTTTGGGACTTGATTCTTTTGGTGTTTAAGGGTACTCATTCTTATCTTGGTTAAACTCTACTTGATTGGACTTTTGATTGACCAAATGCTTGAGTTCACCTTTAGATGCTTTCCCCCATTGATTTTTCTCAAGAGCTACCGTCTAGGGATTAGTGTGAAAGCTTCCTTGGTGCATAAAAGAGTGAGATCCTTGTCCAAAAGAAATCATGCTTGATGTAAGAAATCCAAAATCCTAAAGCAATCATGCTTGATGTAAGAAATCCAATGTTCAAAAGAAATCATACTTGTTTGAAAAGAATCCCCAAAAAAAAAAAAAAAAAAAAAAAAAGGGAGAATATTCATTGTGTACTTGTTTCATTCTAGATTTGTGTATCCCTTATTGATCTCGCACCTCGGCGAATGGCTACCTATTCATTGCACCATCCTAGATTTGTGTGTACATCTTGGGTCATGGAAATCGAAATGGGGTTTGTGCGTGAAGTCTTTAGGTCCAAGTGCCTTATGGTTTGACTTCACTTGTCTATCCTGTGTGAGTTTTTCTCGGGATTTGAGTGAGTGTTCCTTGGCATTTTTGAGAATCTTGCACCATCTTATAAGAGGTCACCCACTCACTTTGATAGTAGAGAGCATGAACTTCTCTTGTAGATCACTTGAACGCATGATATTGTCATGACATGCATTGCTCTTGCTATCTTGGTTATGTACAGAAATCGTGTCTCAAAACAAGCGTGATCATCTTCTTCTTGTTCATGATGGATAGTAGTACATTTTGGGTGCTTGAATTAGTGATAACATTGTGTGTGCTTGAGAGTGCTCATTCATAGGGAAATGCATTTGGTTAGGGGGAGCGTTTTCTTTGATTTCATGAGTGAAGTGCATTGATAAGGGGGAGAGTTCCTTTCGTTGCATTTTTGATTTCAAAATTGGTGTTTGTGTGAGGGAGTTGGAAGTCTTAAGTTTTTTTTACGTGATAGGCATTTTTGTGTTGAGAGTCTTGATTAGTTCTCATTGAGAGTGTCTTGGTTTTTTGTAAGGAGCGTGTTCTTGCAAATTTTTGGTTCGTGTCTTAACAAATTTTTGACAGTGAGTAGTGGTCTCTATTCCATGCCTTAGAAAAATTTTGGAGTTCAGAGTAAGGTTTTTCCACCAACAGGTGTAGTGTAAAACTGTGAAGGATTTTGTTCTTCACCTGTTTTGAAAAAATTACGTTGTTACTGTGTAGAGATTCAGAGAGTGAGAGTCTGGAAGGCGTTTGCACGGGTCTGCGTGGCGTTTGCACGTGCAAGTCACGTGTGTTTTTAATTTTTTGCAAAAAAAAATTTGGCCATGGTTACGCCCATTTTGGACAAATATTTATTATTTATACAATATTCCGCATCCATAGGTCATACTAGATTTTCCCATTTTTTAGGAATTCTGATGTTTGTGAGGGAATTGCAGAATACGGATCCGGGGTGGGTGTTGTGAGGTAGGTGTTGTGCGGTAAAACGACGTAGTTTTCGGCACACCTCTGAAGCTTCCAAAGACCTTGTTTGGAAGAAGGAAAAAGTCACTACAAAGTGCCTAAACCCTAAACCCAAAGTGCTTAAACCCAAAACACCTAAACCCAAAGTGCCTAAATCCAAGTGCCTAAAATCACTATATCCTAACCCAAAGAGCCTAAATCCCCTAAAATTGAACCTCAAAATTAAATCTCCAAACAGGGCCTATTGAAGTGTACTAAGAAAATTAACAAAACTGTTAGTTTTGTTGGCTTTTTCCGGGTTATGTCAAGCCTTTCGGAGTCTGTAATTCGGTTATTGGGGTTTGGGAGTTAGAGTGCTTAGGAGTTGAGTCTAGATGCTCCATTCAAGAACTTCAAGCTTCGTGATCAAGCCATGGCCAAGTCAAGTGCTTCGAAGCTCAATCCAATGAGGTATATCATTGCATATCATTTGTGCATTTAGGCCATTCAAAATAACATGTTTTAATGTGCATTAAGTTGGCTTATTAATGGTTCATTCGGATCTTACATTAAGAATGAGTGAGGCATTAGGATTTAGCTTTGAGCTTATTGCGTCTACACGCGTCTACACGCGTCTGGCTTTGTCTATTGAGATTGTGCCAAGTGTCTAAATCCTGACGGTGCGTCTGCGCGCGTCTACACGGGTCTGGCAGACTCTTTAAGTGGCCACATGTCTTGTTTTGAGTGGCTATCTTCTTGTGCACGAAAATGTGAGCTATAAAAGGCATTTTTCACTCATTTTCACACACACACTTGAGAGAACATCAGCCATTTTAGAGAGAGAAAGTGCTCCCCATTTGCACTCCTTTCCCTTTGTTTAGTTTCTCTCTTCTTGAGATGATTTGAGTATCTCCCAATCATCTTTCTTCTTTCTAGTGCTTTCCTTTCCATGGATCGGTTCTAGAAGGAGGTAGTCATCCAAAAACTTTTCCAAAAATTCAATCTTTATCATTTTAGTCATGATTGCATGCCTTGGAATCTACTTGGCCGGGTGAACCGGAGCCGTATTGAAGCGGAGATCGAGATGGTGACTCTCGTGGTGTCCATGGAATCAAGTAGGAGCACGGGGTGCTACAACAAGAGTTGGAGCTAGGAAAAGCTAGGAGCTTTGGGTAAATTCCTTGTCTTACATCTCTTGTAAACCTTTTGATTTGTGGAATAGAAGTAGTGTAAGGCCGTGGTTTTATGCTTAGGGTATTAGACCCTAAGTAGTTTCCACGTATATCGTGTGTCCTTTGTTCTTGCTCTTATTTTGGTTCATTGAACTTGTTGGTTTGCATGCTTTGTCATGGAATTTGGATGATAAGCTATCACTTTGCGTTGCTTGGTTTTTAGTTGGTAGTCCTATTCACCCCCCCTCTAGGACTTGTTGTTCCTTTGCATAATTTCAAAAACTACGTCATTTTGCCGCACAACATGTACCGCACAATACCTCTCCCGGATTCGCAGAATACATCATGTTAGCATAAACTTTTGAAATTGTGACAGGCATATTCTCTAAAGTAGCTTTTGCATTCTCATTCTGATTATCTTTTTGCATACAACAAAGAAGATTACTTTACGTGAACATTTAAAGGGCATTTCATTAACAAATCGTAAACAATGACAACATGCATAATAAAAAAAATACATCATAATCGATATCGGTTATTCAAATAATTTCCCCAAACACTACTTGATTTGAAAGATCTATTTTGCGCCATATCAATGAAACACCGTCGAATTTTTACATTTTCATAACCTATTTTGATCATAGTTCACAATCTAAAAATGGACCGGTTTCTAAACTTATACTATAATGATACAGCCACAAACCGTGAACCACAGTCAGCCACAACCTTGCACTGTTCACGTGGGCCCCACGCGGGGGCCCACTCACTTTATGTTAGTTATTTTGGTTTGGCATTTTCCGGGGTTGTTCAAAACACACCCTAGTTCAATTGTTTTTCTATTTCTTTGAATTGTAATGGGTAAATTGAATAGGCCGGGGATAGTTTCTCGCGCAATGCTCCTTCCTTTGCCTTCAGCCTTTTGACCCTGTGAAGCCTCTTGGATTCGACAAAGGTAAAATTATCACGGCATTTCATACATAGCATTTTTTATATATTCATCTTTTATTAATCATATTTTAAAATGCTCTAAATTAGTTTATAAAATTAACAATAGGGAATTATTTTCTTGACCCCCACATCATGCTTGATCTATGGAAATATTCTTTTTCGGAAAATATTATACCCATATGTTCCAATCCTTGGAGTTCTAAATTACTAGATTGCTTGATCATTTCCATAAATGCATAATGCCAATTTACAACTGATTTCCAAACCTTAGCATAAAAAACGTGGTCTATTTTTAAGACCTCGGAAATCGGCTAAAAAGGTATCAGATCATTTCTTCAAAAACAAGTTGCCTATTTGAATATTAAATTTCTAGATCATTTCCTTTATACAGGTTGCCCATTATCAAATTGATTACCAAACTGCAACTTAGGAAACGTGTTATTTCGGAAACCTTGGAAATCGGCTAATATTTATATATATGATTTGGATTCATGTTCCCGTTTTTACTAACTATCAATCTTTGGGAATTTTTCCTTTATATAAACACATCGCCTGTTCCTTTTATTCGAGATCTCTACACTTTTGCGAAAAAGAAAAGAAAACATAAGTTTTGAGTGCTAGAGTTTTTATTTTGTATGAGTTGTCAAACAAATCAACTCATGCATAGCATTTTGTGACAATCTATTTCAACGTTCTTGCATCCTGCATTTGTCCGAACGTTTTTGATTGTCCTGTTCATTCCGCATATCATTCATCATTTCATCTGGTGATCCATTGGTGCCTTGTTGCTGTTGGCCGGATTGACGAGGAGTCTATTCGGAGCCGGTTGATTCCGGAGATCGAACTTGAGGTTCGTGGCAAGCTATTGAATAAAAAAGAAGCTCTGGGAGCATCGTGAGTTGGCGAGAATAGGTAACGCTTAAGGGTGAGGCTTGAGGTAATCTGTTTCGCACTGTAACTCTCTTTTTGATTAATAGAAAATAGTAGACTAGGCCGTGGTTTTGTCTTAGGGTTATTCGGACTCTAAGGTTTTCCACGTATATCGCGTGTCTTGCCTCCTGATTTATTTTCTGCTATTTTATTGTATGTTCTAATTGCTTAATCTCTTTTTAAAAGAAAAAAAAAGGGTTAACCTTTTAAATTAAGTCCTATTCACCCCCCTCTAGGACGTTTTTAAGCTTCCGCATAATTTCACTTTACCCCACACAAAAAAAAACCGAAAATTTTCAAAATCCCTAAATCTGGGTTTGGCTGCCATTTTCGCGGGCAGAGAAACCAGAGAGTCTTGCTAACCTATATCTAATGGAAGGAGGATAATAGTCATATAAAAACAAATGAGTTCAGATTTTAATACATATTTCACGGATAACAATACACTTTCACGGATATTAGTACATTTTTCTCGGATATCAATACATTTTTTACATATTATCCTCCACCTATTGAGTGGATGTTAGCATTTTCTTGTATAGAAATAGGAGCTTTTTTCATAATTCAAAGTGTATTTTTTCAGCCGAATCAGGCTAAGTTTTCCATTTGATTTTAGCAACTGGGTTGCTAAAATCAACCATGATTTTAGCAAATGAGTTCAGCAGGTGCTAAAATTATGGTATTTCAAATAAAAAAATTAAGTGTTTCCGTGTATTATTTTTTGAATTTTTCATACCGAATTAAAGTACACGAGGAGTACTTTAATTTGATGCGAAAAAAATTGAAAAACGATACACGGAACCACTTCATTTTTTGATTTCAAAATCATATTTTTAGCACCTGCTGAACTCATTTGCTAATGGTTGATTTTAGCAAATGGATTACTAAAATCTTTTAGAAAACTATGCGTGTATATATATCATATATTAGTCCGGCCTTTATCTAAGCCACCTTGCTCGAAAAGCCCGTTTGGCGTTCGGTCATTCACCTTTTCGGGCTTAAGGAAGGGAAAAAAAAAAGAGGCCCTTTGGGCTTTAATAGTGTAATAGCTTTGGGGCCCATTTCACCTCTCAATTCTCCCGCTGTCATCGGCGACGGCGAAGAAGACCTCGGAGATTCACGCTGCGTCCGTCTCTACAATTTCTCTCCACGATTGCAGGTGTTTGAACTTTCCAGTTAGATTTATTTTGATAATTCGATGAAATTAGATTTTCAGTCTGATCCTCTTGTGTTTGTGGTGAACCTGCAATGCGATTTCTTGGCATAGCCACACTAGTGAAATAAAGAATTCGAATCAGACAACTGTGGTGGTATTATAGTACCAATTCGCAGAGGCATTTAATGCACTGCTTAAGGTTTTAGAGAATAGATAATAAAGAGAGTGAAAAGGAGTGCATTGAACTCATTGATTTTTCTCGGGAAAGACTCAAATTATGAAGTTCTGGGCAATCTAATGGATACCCTTTTAAGTATTTTCATTGGAATGGTTAGTCTCACCATAGAATTCATAGTGACATATTACCTCTTGAGGTGGTGAAATTAAATTTGGAGCTGGTGAAGGACGTTGAAGGATCTTGCACCTAATGAACCTGGGTGTTAGATGCATTTCTAGTCTGGAAGAAATCCCAATGCTTTTGATGTTTGGCAGAGATGTAGCGGACAAAAGTTTCTTCAATACATCACAAATTCACAATGCTTTATAGTTGAGTGCTATTATTAACTCTTGGGTAGAGTTTGGAATGGAGTATAATTCTTAGGAAAGGATAATTCCTAAAATCAAGGCATAATGTATGTTTATTTAAAGGATTTGCCAAGAAAATTCATTTCCTCAATCTTCTATGTCCAATCTTGCTCTGAAGAAGAGAACTTGTGTACTGACTATGAAAGAAACAAACGGTAATGTCACCTATGCCATTCTTGAAGATTGGTACCTGGACCCCTACTTAAATTAGGTTGGACTCGCCCCTACAACACCAAATGTGCGAAACTTGGTAAGAGTAGGATATGCTTCTCTCCATTCAGGCTTGGTGAATGTATTATAGGAGAGAAGTTTCTTGTTGTTGTTGTTGTTGTGTGGGTGTGCGCGCAAATAACCTTTATATGGCGTACCACGGGTGGTATTTGAATGAATTGGGCCTTGGTAGGTTACCATTAGAAGTTTTAACTTCTATGCTAGTCACTAGTCAGACTCTGGAAAGATTCTGAAAGAGAGTGACGGAGGTCATGAAGATGAGGAGTTGAATAGGGTGTGAGAATGCCTGATGGGTAAGTTTTTCCGGTAGAGTCTGTATTCTAGTTTGTACAAACTTGCCACTTCAACAAAGTCCCTGCCCGGGACCTTAATTGTTTAGTGATTGTTTACGAATGTGGATCTGAATGGAGCGATGCTGAACTTCCAAATGAATTCGTGTAATTGCAGATAGAGGAAGAAATGCTGATGCACAAGTTCTTTGACCTCATGTCAGCTCAAGGTCTAATGAAAACGGTATACATCCACACCCCAGAGTTACTTATATCCTACCAGACTTGTACAATATCGATGGCTTTTGTAGAAAGCTTATAAGAGGAAACATGATAAAAAGTACATATTCTGTTTTTTTTCCCTCAAGCATGTAACCATGAACACCAAAATGGTTGCAGTTTGTTTCTGAGGCTGTAATTTTGTAGGAGAATGACAATTTTACCATCTTACTGATTGATTAGTTTCTTGTACTGCTAAATAGGGGGAGTTTATCCAGCTGCATCCTCCACTATGTTGTTGTCTAATCTTTTACGTGTCTGCAGAATGACGGAAACTATACTAAGGTCCCAGATCATGGCCAGAATGGGAAAGTCAGCGCATTGGTTACTATCTGCAGAAATGAAAAGTTATGAGTCAACAGATTTTGTCCAACCTATTACCCCTTTCGCAATTCAGCGCATTGGTTACAATGAGCAGCAAATGATAACCTCTGTAATTTTGCTCTATTTAGGCAAATCAAATTACATTGTAACTCTAAATGGTGTATCAGTATAAAAATCCTCCATTTTCCTTTACCTTGACTTGCCAACTGATAACATTAGGTCAAAAGCATGTTTGATTGATTGCATTAGACATGAATTGAATTACAAAATTCATTGACCTACATTTTCAATAAGTTTAGAAAATGAAACCCGGCTGCCACATTTTTCAATATATTTTTATTTTTATATACTTTTCACACATTTAAATATATATTTTTTAACCTCTTCTCTTTGTAGCATTTTTCATAAACTATTTAGACAGAAATTCAGTTCAATAAAAAATAGACAGAAATTAACTACTACACCTAAAAAGAAAACAAGAAAAAGGCTACAAAATAGGAAAACCATAAACCAAAACTCGAATCGGGTTAACCTTCCAAAGCCCACATTGGTTGAGACGCGGGAGTTGGTGGACCTAAAGCCCAACCCACTCTCTCTCTCTCTCTCTAGTCTCTCCTCGTCGGAATATTTTCCCCTCGAATTCCAGACAATCGGGTGTTCATGATCAATCAATCATCATCATCCAACGCAGAGGAGGAAAAATCACGCAATAGAAAGATTCGATCAATTCAGACTTGATATTCTTTTCAGTCGAATTGGAATTCCATCTGATTGGAGTTCTAGAGGGAGAGAGGATGGAGAAAATGATGAATATGCTGAAGCCGAACGCGAACCCGCAACAGCAGTTGAGGGACTGGCAGCGTCGTCTACGGCAAGAGTGTCGCAACATCGAACGCCAAATTCGAGGCATGTACTTGTTACAGTACTTTTGATTTTCTTTCTTTCTTTCTTGCTTTTTTTTCTCGAATTTCTTGGAAAAATGTTTTCTTTAGAGGTTTCCGATTTTCGAGAATACTGAATTTAGATTTCGTTTGTGGGGGGTGTTTTGGATAGATATACAGAGGGAAGAGAAAAGTGTACAGAAAGCAATTAAGGAAGCTGCTAAGAGAAATGACATGGGTTCTGCCAAGGTAAAACCCTAACTCGTGATTACAAGTGAACCCTTTGTTTTTGTGGTAATATCGGATCTTTTTTTTTTTTTTTTGGTAAGTAAAACTGATCCAGGAATCCAGTAATATCGGATCTTCTTCACTCTGCTGTAGATCTTTTTAGTTACTTTTGATATTAAGCACATTCTTGTTGCATGATTTGCGACGGTGTTAAGAGACAATGGCTGAATACATTACTAGATTTTGGTTCAGGTCAGGCTTCTTAACAGAACTGTTTAGTTGAATACCCTGCATAAGTTGGCCAAGGCTATGACTCCGATGTAGGATCAAAGTCCGAAGGTCAAGGGGATACTACTTATACCCTCTTTAGCAAAAAGAGTACACAGTTCTAGTATTCTGATTTCTGAGGAATAAACCCCAAAAACGTTGAGAAGAAAAAGTTTTGGGTACCTCCCTGTTGTAATCGTAATCCGAAGAGACATACGGAAGTATAATTTCAACTTCAAGGAGAAAAGAGGTATCTGTAGCATTATGCCTCTCTTCATTCTAGTAAATATGGTGGATGCTATATCACATACATTTTTGTCTGCCGTAGCTAAAAGGAGAATTCACTATCCTGACTCAGTTAGGTCTGTTGTTTGATTCAATAGCATAGAGTGATACCATCATCATGTTGACATGGTAGTGTTTATCGTGGAAAAGGAAGTTAAGCATGACAAACAAAAAAGAGCTTTGAGGTGAATCACTGAAATTTTCACCTGTTCGAAGATGTGGAAGTTTGGCCCTTTGGGAAGTTTAGAAACCAACTTAAAACCTTTGAATGTGCTGGAAAAACCTCTTAAAGAAGATTACTTCAAAAGAGAGAGTAAACGTTTTCTATGAGTCGTGAGTCATGACTCAAGAAATAGAGGATCTATGGAGTGGAAGGCTGCAAGGACGATGATAATAATTGATTGATGGTGAGCTCATAATTGGGTTTGGGAATTGCCACTTTGGTTGATGTGAGAAAGAATGGTTAATTGATGAATCTTACTATTGGAGCATTAATGGTCTGCAACTCTTACCCAATAGCTGGATGAATCTTCTATTAGGTACTTGAAACTTCATTTAGTAATTCCTACCTAGACCTATTAGTATCCTGCATGAAAGCTACAAAAATCACAGAAGAGATATGTACTCACAAAAATAAGTTCATGATCTTCTGCTGCAACCCATGAGATGTCCAGAATAATCTAGCACTTGAGACAAGAAATAGGAAGATAGTTACAAGTTACAACTAAACCATTAGAATACTAAATGAAACATCAAACATAGAATAGGCCTCACTGAAACTAAAGGTGATTGTAAGAGTTCCCCAGTGGATTTCCTGCAACAAACCTGTTTTTTGGTTTTCCTTTTTTGAGCCTTTGGGAACATTACCACTGAAATAATTCTTAGTTCTCTTATGAGTGCTAGTAATCTTTAGAATGAATACCCTTTTTTTGTTTTGCTCAGCGAAAGTCAGTATTGATATTTCCAGGGGCATTCCCGGGGGGGGACCCGGGCCCCTGCACAACTTCAAGTATCCTCGCCTATTGTACTAATTTTCAGGTTAATTAAGAAAAACTCTATGGGATTGGCCCCTGTAAGTCTTTTGAGTTTTGAGTGAAAAAAATTCTTTGAAATTTCTATTATGTGAGGTAAAAATTCTTAAAATTTCAAGTTATGAGTCATTTTTTAGGTTGTGTGTATAAAATTAAACGCTGGCTACACACTATCGTCTCTTTTTCGCACCTCGCAAGTAGCTATATATACTTATAAAATATATATTTTATTTTGACTATGAAAATACACTTGATTCGAGCCCCTGCTAGACACAAATCCTGCGCCCACCGCCGGTTATTTGTATTTCGTAAGGTTTGAACCTGGTCAAATGCATGGGAGTACATGGTGCACAGACTATACTCCTCTTGCGTTAGGAAGAGAAGAATACATTAGTTGCTCATATATTAAGTCTTGTTTTGTTTCTTATTTTTAAAATTTATTTAGTGGCTTCTCTTTACTTAACCTTGTGTATTTTTGTTTCAGGCACTTGCTAAGGAGATTGTGAGGTCTAGACGAACTGTGAACCGTCTTTATGAAAACAAAGCACAACTAAATTCAATATCAATGCACCTTGGGGAGAGTGTTGGTATAAAGCTTTACTTTCTCGTGTATTTTGTCTCGGCTCCCCGTATGAACTTTTTATTTATTTTCTGAATTGAAAATGAAGGAAGCTATGAATTGAAGTTAGAGATGAAAAGATTTTTGCTTTATCATGGCGTAGGAGGAAGGACCTAGTGGCTGTTGCTATGCCAAAGTAATTGGTAAAATTTTGAATTTCACCAAGGACAAAAAATCAGAGCATTCGTGCTTTTGATAAAATTGGGCAGTTCAAATTTAGGGAAATATGAGCTAGTAATTTGGATAATGTGATCAATTTCAAAGTGATAATATGATCTATTAAACCCCTCCAGTAAGACATTCTTTTTGAAATGGGCAATCTCTTAGCTAATTGTACAGTCTGATCTTGGAGGTCTGTTTAGAGTTCCTCTCATTTATATCTTTTGTTGACCTTGCAGCAATTGCCCGTACAGTTGGGCATTTGTCCAAGAGTGCTGAGGTCATGAAACTTGTCAATAACCTCATGAAGGCTCCAGAAGTTGCTATCACAATGCAAGAGTTCAGCAAGGAAATGATGAAGGTATGTATGGTTTTAAGTTCCCAAAAAACCGAATTATCAAATAACTATTTAACTGGTTGAGAAACTGGGATTTCCATTGCATATCGTTGCATAGAAAACACAGGCTCGTTATTTTAGACTTGAATAGTTGATAAAATTAAGATATCTGATGCCTAATTTGGTTATATCGTTTCAATTAAATGTGTAAAATTGTAATGCCTGGAAATCTTGGTATTACCACTTAAATCTCAATTTCCAAGTGTAAACACATAGAACTTCATGAATCACCCACTCCAAATACGGTTCACGAACGATAAGATCTTCTATAGTACGGAACTCTGACAGCAAATTGGTCCAGTATTAATTTTGAAGAATGCAAAATAATCCTAGTCATGCGTGATTCATAGGCAGGGGTAATTGAGGAGACTGTAAATGAAGCCGTTGACTCAGCTCTGGATTCAGAAGATATAGAAGAGGAGATTGAAGAAGAAGTCGACAAGGTCTTGACTGCACTTGCTGGTGAGACTGCAGCTCAGCTTCCAGAAGCAGTCAGGAAGGAGAAACTCAAGCAACCGGCCAGAGTCGCAGGAGCTGAGGGGGAGGTATATGCTACTTTTTTATCAGCTGATGCATTTTCATTTTTGCTGATAGCTTTGAATGAAATACAAAAAAATGAAAATCATGAGTATGATTTTGTAGGATGAAGCGATAGCTGAGGGTGCTGACGATGAGGAAGATCTTGAAGAAATACGGGCCCGACTTGCCAGAGTTAGGTCGTAGTTGAGAATGCTATCATCTCCCTTCGGTTGGCATAGAATTTCATCTTGGTTTTGGGTTACATCGGGTAAAACCTAGTTTGCCTTGTGAGATGAAAGAAAATGTCCATGTTATATAATTCTACCAAGATCAGAAGGCTTTAGATGATGTTGTTTGTGCAATAAATATAAGAATTTGCAGCTTGTGTCATCTCAATAGACTCTTAGTGATCTGGTCTCTGGTTATACTGTCTGGTCCGGCCATTGGTAGCTTCAATCCAGTCCTACCTATGATCCGAGCATTTGCATGGCCCACTGAGTAGACCAGCAATGCAAAAAAATAAAAAATAAAAAATTAAGGTGATCAGATATTGGTAGCTAGGTGATTGAAATTCCTTTGCCTTACAAAATGAGTCAAATCTAGCAAGTGGAGTGGTAGCCATGCACTTTCTTGCATTTGACTGGTGTTCGAACTTCACTATCTACAACTAATGCTACTGATTTCAGCCGAGCAAAACGAAAGGAGTAAAATCTAAAAACTTTCCGTTTTCTGTAAGATGAACGTGTATCAATCACGTTTGCTACTGATTTCCTACGTATATTTTCAGCACGAATGATCTACTCGGGTAGATCGCGTTGGCTACTGATTTCCTACGTATGTTTTCAGCATGGATGGTTGAGTTGGTTTTTGTCTACTGCAGAGAAACTCTGTTATTTATGTGGTACGTATGCACTACTGTCATGTGAATGTTCCAGTTTTCTCTAGTCTCTGCAATAAGCCCGAATGACATGTGAATGTTCCAGTTTTCTCTAGTCTCTGCAATAAGCCCGAATGACATGTGAATGTTCCAGTTTTCTCTAGTCTCTGCAATAAGCCCGAATGATATGTTCACAGGGTTTGCTGCTATAAATGGTATACCAATCATCAGAACCCAGTTTCTTCATTAAGGCCTGATTTGGTTTTTTAAAAAAAGTAATAAATTGGTTTTTGGGTTTATTTGTTGTCTTTATTAAAAAAAAAATATACATTTGTTAGTTTTGTTTTAAGTTTTAGTGGATTATTGATTTGTCTAGACAAAAAGAATCCAAAAAGTATAAAATTATTGTCAAAACTATTTTTTTTAAAAATTTTGGCTTTATTTTTAAAAAATAATTTTGACCATAGTTTTATATTTGTTAGATTCCTCTTGTCGAGACAAATCAATAATTCACGAAAACTTGACACAAAACTAACAAATATAATTTTTTTAAAATAAAAACAAAAAAAATTAACCAAAAAACTGGTTTAAACTTTGTTGCCGAAGTCCGGCCTCAATTTCTGTATTTAAATTTTCTTTTTTTGGAATTGCCACTGATGAATGATCCCTTTCACTTTGTTGAATCGTTTTCATCTTCTCATACTATAATGAATTTTGTCAGTGTACTGTTCCAAGAAATCAATGTCCAAGTTCTCTCTCTCTCTCACGGACGCACATTAAATAGCGTAAAGTCTTCTGTTTATAAATTTTGGTATGGTGTGTAGGCATATTCCCAGAAAATTGGAATAGGGACCTGTAGTGAGCCAAACTCACTATATAGTGTAGTGAGCTAAAAGCTTGGATGTCCGATTGACGGTTCGGATAAATGAGGCTTATTATATGTAAAATGTTTATAGTGTAAGATTCGGTCCTGATAAATGAGGCTTAAATTATATGTAAAATATTTATTTAAAGTGTAAGAGATGATTTGGACTGTCGATCGCCGATCAGACGGCCAAGCCCTGTAGTGAGCTCCTCACTACAGGTCCCCCCGCTCCCAAAAAATCATATTCCCTCCGTTCCATTTTGATAGTTCTCTACGAAAAGACGTGTAATTTTTGTACAAAAAATAAAGTATTTCTATTCATAAATTTTTGGATTTTTTTTTGCGCCAAAATAAAGAACTAATAAAAAAATTTAATTTAGTGCGAATAAAATTGAAAAATCATGTGCAAAGGTAATTTAATTTTTAGTCTAAAAATTACACTCTGTCTTTTTGCAATGAATCATTAATGTGACATTTGGAGTATTGATATTTCTGGAGTCTTTTACGCAATAAGTAGTAGACATACTTAACTAGAAAAAGGGATCCTTCTCTTCTTTCGTACGTTATGTTATAAAAACAGAATGATTGCTTCAGAAACTAACTCAAGGTCCCATTTTCGGACCCATCCAAGCTTGTTTTATTGCATCCATCCATAAAGCCCCTAATATGACTTGATGTACATGAGCATAGGAATATTAGCCATACATATTATGCATATCACAATATGCATAATTGCCTCCCACCACATTTTTGGTTCTCATGACATCAGTAATTATACAGTATTTTCGGAACACAGTCACGTGATGCTCCAGCCAGACATTTACATAGGATTCATACACTTAGTCGTGAATCTCATAAGAATGTCTTGTGTTTGGGATCCTCGAAGGAGTCGAAGCACCACTTGGTTGTGCGCTTCAAAAGTATTGAACAATTAGTGAGTTTTCCCTATTGTTTGAAAGGGCTAAATAGACTAAACAGGATAAAGCCCACAGACAAGTCATTCTCCTTAGAGCATCCTTATCTCACACACCAAAAAAAACACTAAATTTAACCTCAAAAACACCTTTTATAATTTAACAAATCATTTTTCAAAAAATTCACAAAATCAGACTGTCTATTCAAACTTTAGCAAGTCACTTTATAAAAAATTCACAAAATCAGACTCTTTATTCAAACTTTTATTCTTCCATCTCTCTCATCTTTTGGTGCATGAACAGTGCCTCCCTAAAATTGGGGGGTTACTGTAGCAAAATTACAAGATGTAGCAAATTAGGAAGACATTTTTTTTTTATCCCTAATTAGGAAGACATTTGAGGAGCCTAATTTTTAAGGTTTTTTGAGACTTTGACTTTAAAGTTAAAGTAGAGAGATACATAAAGATGTTCTTACGTGCGTCAATGACTTTTTGGCGGAAACAACTTATCTAAAGTCCGTAATTTAAAGATGAACTTTGTTGGGGAAACTCACTCCTAGATCAAGAATAGAAGCAAAAGTCGCACGCGCGCAGTAAGTAGCCTCCTGCTTATGCGGAACTTTGTTGAGTTTGCACAAATTTCGAAGGCTCAAGGATCACTGAACAGAGGCTTTTTTTTTTTTGATAAGTGTGAACAGAGGCTTTTTGTTCCAACTTTTCTTTTCTTTTTGTTTTTTTGTTTTTTGGGGTAAGTACTTTTTGTTGCAACTTCCTTACCAGCATGTGCACGTATCTGTTTTTAATTTTCTTTTTGGGCAAATTATATACTTGTATCTGTTACGCATGTGGAGTATTTATTTATATTATTGTATATCCAATTTTGAAAGGGCGTAGTTCTCTTTATTTCTGTTCTATGCATCCAAAAACTTCATTAAAATGAAGACTTGAAGAGTCAACAGCTGTGGCCATCTCTGTGTTGGTGTTTTCCACATACAATTTTGCTCTTAAAGATCACTGGCCGTTTTGAAAACAAAAATAGTCATTGTTTATAATTCAAGAATTTAGAACTTTTATTTTTTTGTTTTTCAAAGGAAATAAACTTGATAGATGTCGCATACGATGTATATGTTATTCTATGTATCTCTCCTCACACGCACGTATATCAATGGAAACACTTTGAGAGCAATTTTGTTCACCCTCCTTAAAAAATGGTGAACAAAATCCTTCCTCCTATTGGTTGAAAAGTTTAGATCCATCACAAAGTGATATCATTCTAGAGGGAGGGTTTTGTCAATTAGTAGCCAACAAGCTAGAGGGAGGACCATATTATAAATATTTATCCTCCTATTATTCTCTAGACAAATGCTACTTTCAGGACCACATTTTTTTCGCTTAACAAGTAGCTAATTCCAAACTTTTTATTTGTGGATGAACAATAATGTAACAAACAAATAAAGTGAAAAAGGAAAGTATCCACTACCTAATACAAATAACTTCATTTATATCTTCTTTTTTTTTTTTTTTTAAGTATCCGGCAGGATCCCAAATAAAAATAATAATATTAAGTCTATGAAGTTTTCAATGTTATTCCCCTTTCTCTTTCTAACTCAGAGCATCTCTTCCTTCTCCTCTCCCGAGGTTTTCGCCAACCTTACGCGGCGGTGGGAGGGGAGGGTTTTATCATTGATAAGTGTTTCCTTCCTCGCTTCTCCGTTTCATTAAGGATTTTCTCTTTTTTCTCGCTTTCAAATAACTCCCCCTTCTTAATGACTATTTTCTCTCTCTATCTCAGTACGAGAGTTTCTTAGTTTTATATCCCATGTTTCTTTCTCTAAGATTTTGAAATAGTGGTGGTGATGGTTCCCTAACAAAGCAAGGCAATGGTGGTAGCGATTCAAAGATGAATCGAATCTGTAATACCCCCAGTTTGTGGGTAGATGATGTTTAGTCTCACATTGGTTGTTTAGATGAGTTATCTTGGATAGATAACAAATCATGTGGGCTACTACTAGTACCTTGGGCTTAAGCATTTTGGGCCATGTGTTGTGGCTAGTGGATCAAACCAGGGTACTGGGCTAGTGGTCTACGTGGGGCGTTACAAATGGTATCAGAGCCCCGCCCTGGTCCAAGTGGTGGGTAGGATGCGCTCTGCCACCACGGACACCAGGGGAGGTTGCTGGGACTATGCAACGAGGACGTTGCATCCCTAAGGGGGGAAGATTGTAATACCCCAAGTTTGTGGGTAGATGATGTTTAGTCCCACATTGGTTGTTTAGATGAGTTATCTTGGATAGATAACAAACCATGTGGGCTACTACTAGTACCTTGGACTTAAGCATTTTGGGCCATGTGGTGTGGCTAGTGGATCAAACCAGGGTACTGGGCTAGTGGTCTACGTGGGGCGTTACAAAATCAGTTGGGTTGCCGGCCTCACTGCAATGAATGTTTGATTTCTTCATCTATGTTATATATTCTGTGAGCCAAGAGATGGGGGTCATCCTTCATGATATCGAGTTGTTGGGCACAGTGGCAGACGCATGATTTGTTCTCAATGGGGACCCGAATCATATGTATTTTCACATTAATAACAAAAATTATAGTCTATGATATAAATATTGCTACGCACTAGTTGCAAGAAGAAAACGAGATTGTGTACATATACATAATCGCATATAGTTTTATAACCACGACCGAAAAATGGTCGATAACTTGGAAATTTTAAGGGGATTTTTTCACGCATATATAGAAACTTATCAATTTTTTTGTTACTCAAGAGACTTGTAGAAGCCGATCCAATATAACTTTTCCAAATTAACCTAAAAATATAGTATAATTAGTGGGATAATTGGAGGGTGTGTTGGGTCCTGTGGGACCCCTTTTGCGAGTTTCCTGTTCTCTCTTATTAAGTGGTCCATTAACAACACAGTTGCTAATGTTATCGGTAGGAAACGTTTAGTAGTTTAGTTAGTATCTCCTATTGTTTTGATCTCCAAATTATAAAATTGCTTTTCTTAATTGAATTACATAGTTTGCGTATGCGGAATTTTAAGGTAGTGATGATGATTCCTTACAAGCAAGATAATCCAGCTCTGCTTTTTATATGGGTTATTTTCTCCAACCACCTCCGACTATTTGAACCTAAGTACTACCTTTCCTATATGTTAGTAGTAACCAAGAAAAAACACCACCAACCTCACCTCTCTGGTTTGACGGAGAGTGAAGCAAATACTAGCTATCTAGTAGTCTGATCACGGACATCGGACTACTAAAGCAGGGGCGGACGCGAGATTTACCATCAGCAAGGTCAAAAATCTATAGCATATACTTCTTCATTCAATTTTGATGGTCCCTCGAAAGTATGTTAATTTTTCAGATAAAAGTTTAAAGTATTTTCGCACTTGATTTTCCGAGTTTCTTTGTACTAAATTAAAGATCTCGATTAGTTCTTTAATTTGGTGAGAAAGATTTAAAAATTATGAACTTAATGAATACTTTATTTTTTATTTGAAAATTGCACATTTTTTCGTAGGGATCTATCAAAATAGGACGAATGGAGTACATTAGAATACTAAACGAAAAGAGATCTATTCAACCAAAAAGTAGTATGTCGTATTACTTGGGGGGAGAGAGAGAGAGAAGAGTTAAAGAATAATGGGAACACAAAAAAGATGGATTAAGACATGCAACACAGATAAGCAACTCAGTGTCACCTCATTAAAACGATTGTTAAGCTCTTGGAGTTGCATATCTATGACCGTGTATAGAGAGCCAGTTAAAAGGCAAAAACAATGAGTGTAAAACAGAAAAATAATTGGGTGTGAATACCCAATCATAGAGAAAGTTAAAAAGTTTTGGGACCACCCAAAAAAGGAAAAGATTGGAGGTGATCCGGAAAAATTATTTGGGCATAGTTATATTTATTTTTTGTTACTTGGGGCAAGATTAGAAAATAATCTATAGGGTATGGGGCAAAATTACTAAAATATCCAAAATTATATATACATGGCAATAGGAAATTTCAATCCAGCGAGGTCGCTTGACCCCCCTTGCCCCTATATGGGGCCGCCACTATACTGAAGCATTTTTTCGCTCGATGTATTCTTCATTTGTTTATATCCGTTGCGTTATTTTTCCGCTACTCTTGTTTATATGTAGGTTGTAATAGCATTTTATGAAATACAATTCTCTCTCTTTTAGAAAAAAAAAAATCAAATTAGACAACAAAACATCAATGGTATATGTCATTAATTATGACCATAGGTTCTCCTCCATCAACCTCGCAACAAAAAGATAGAGCACCTAATCCACCACTTTCTAGCTAACTTTTTCTATGGCTTTTTATGGAAGCGGGGCCTGTTGCCCATTACAGGATTGTAATGACTAATGAGTCCCATCCGGCCGTTCATCTCGGCACTGAACTCGAATTTATTCAAATTCCAAATGATCCGAGTTGTTCATTGTTTGAATTAAGATCCGAGCGATCATCACCGAGATAGACGGTTGAATGGGCTCACTATAACCCTGTAGTGAGCCCCTTACCACAGGACTGGTACCCGCTTTTTATATGGATTTTCTATGGATAATTTCAAGTTTGGTGCTCCCATGAAACTGCGCCGTTTCAAAAGTCAATCCTTGTGTGGTATTACTACTGTTTTTACATACATCTTGGTGAGTCAAGGCATCAATAATTAAAGTGGATTTTGGGATCAGGCACAAATTTCCCACTTGATGGGTAATCTTCGCTAGTGATGGGTGAGGTCAATCACGTAATGATAAGTGAGTATTTTTTTTGTAATTTACACCTTTAAACATAGTCCGTTCAAAGAGAAGTCAAAATTAATTATCAGAATAAAAAGCTTTACAATTTACATTAACTAAGGTTTTTATAACTTAATTCTAAGGGCATCCACAGTGGGCTAGCAAAATATGGCTCCTAACTTGTATCCTAAGGTGTACACATAAGCATAATTGGAGTCCACTTTTCACTCCTAGAGTTTGTTAAATTTGGAGAGGATGTGTGCATTCAATGGGCTAGCAATATCCTTCTCTATTTGTAAAAAAAAATAAATTAAAATGTGGGACCCATACGTTGACGTTTTGAATTTCTCATTACTTTGATTAATATTCGTTTGTTACTATTTCTCTAAGGCAAAACATGATATTCTAATGCAAAACATACGTATTTTTGCTAACTAAGTAGTGCAATTTGAAGCTGTCATTGTAATGTCTCTTGTGAAATAAAAATGCTTCTCCTCTATTCTTTTGTTCCACTTCAGTTCACAAAAAGAAAAAAAAAAATTGGCATAAAGGAACTAGTGATAAACAACCGCATCAAAGATCTTACCTTCAGTTGCATGATTTTTGAGAGATTTTTCCAACGGCAACTTTTTCAAATATTTTATATTAAAAAAAGAATTAAAGACTTTGGCCCCACTTAAAGTTAGTTAGAAGGCTACCTAAATTTAGCTATTGTGCTAGGAGCCAATTTTAGGAGCCACCCTTAGGAGCTTGTTTGGGGAGCCCATTGAAGGCAATATTTGAGGACATGGCTAGGTAAATGTTAGGAGCCAAGCTTAGGAGCCATATTGCTAGCTCACTGTAGATGCCCTAAGAAGTTGGTCAAATGGTCTTAAACTTAGACTTTGGAGTTTGTATCCTCCCGAAATCTCATATTCGATTCTACTTGACAGTAACTTTTGGAGTCCCTCTAACCTCACATGTAAGCGTGTGAAAGGAATGTGATAGTGATCGTAAGGATTAATATGAGGTGAGCACAATCTGGCTAGGAATACCTGCAATACCCCCAAAAAAGTACTAACTTTTTGAGATTACAACAATCGATTCCTGATCATTGCCATAAAATTACCATAGAATTCAATTTCTTTACCCTCTTTTGACCACATACTTACAGAAACAAAAAAGAAAAATCAAGAACAGAAAAAGGTTACCATAAAAAAATAAAAAATAAAAACACACCAAACACTCCCTTAAAACATGTTCACAAATGTTTACTGTGTATGAAACGTAGGAAAACAGTCTTTTGGTTTCTCTCCTTTCCTTTTCCCTTTTTCCTCTTTCTATAAATAAATACGTTAACCCTCAACCTTCCCATCTATCTCTCTCATTCTCTCACTCAAGCGTGTACACAAAAAAAATAAAAAATCTCATTTGAATCTACCTCCTTCAATTATTCCTTAATTACCAGCAAATCCCTTTAATTAAGTTGGTTAATTTCCTTCCTTCCTTCCTTATAAACCCAGTTAACCAAAACACTCATAAATCTATGGCTACTCCCAATTAGTCTTCTCCACATAATAAACCCAAAGAAAAGAAAATGACACCAACTTTCTCACCCATCCTTCTCCTCTCTCTCCTCCTCCTCCTCCTCCTCTCTCCACTCTCCTCTCCAATTGAGATTCCCGACGCCAGTCGCGAATCCCAACCTTCAGCAGTGCCGAATTTCGCAAAAGCAGAAGCCCAAAAGCTCATCAGAGGATTCAACTTACGCCCCAAGCATGACATCAACACCGGCCCGGGCGCGGCGGCCGAGTCTCCGGTGGGTGGTCCGATGCTGGTGGAGAAGCCATTGAGATTGCCTGTGCTTGGGGATGCCGGAAATAGTATTCAAGACTTGGGTCACCACGCTGGATATTATCGGCTTCCAGATACCAAAGATGCAAGGTAATAATAGTAATACTGAATTCACAACAATTCTATATATGCACACAAACAAAAAGAATATATATACAGTACCCATAAAATGGAATTTATGAATCCGGGAGAAAGTGGGAAAGTTTCGATTTTAGCAATAAAAATTCACTTTTTAGAAGTGGGTCGGATAAAAGTAAAAGACAAAAAAATGTTTTTGTACGAATGATTTAAATGAGAGCAGTATTGGGAATATATCTTGGGAATTGGAGTACGTTGCAGCAGCAGATGAGACAGAATTTCTTGCCATTAGACATTGTTTCAGAGCTCTTTAAGTTCACAATTTTCGTCCGTTCAGTAAGTTTTTTTTGTTTCCATGAGCAGAGCACTGAGAGATTGTGGGGGCAATGCCCAGGGAACAGGAGTTCTTGTAGTGCCCCGGGCATCCTCACCGACCGTCCATCTCCCTAATTAATAGTCTAGATATTGCTTGTTAATTATTACCGATAAGTATATTTTTGTGAATTTGAACTATTAATTATCAAAATGAATATGCGGTTGGAATGGGCACTGGAGCGAACAGAGAGATCACCTCACTACAAGAACCTGTTTCCAATGCCCAGATAATGAATATTTGTCCCAAATGAATGGACAGCATGAGCCCATGAATAGCGATTTTAATGGCTTAAATGTTCGTGACATTAACGAAAACAGCCTTATTATAGGAAGAAAATATGGGGGAAAAAATAATTACTCTCTTTTACGAAACTACGTGGGCCACTAGGATTAAGGCACGCTTATTTATTGCTCATCATTAATGTCTTTATATTTTCTAATTTCCATCTTCTTTTTAAACAATTTTCAAACCTCTGAAGCTAAATCTTGGATTTCAAGTTGCGAATCGGTTGACCTGATTAATTCAACTTTTTTTCCTTTTTTTCCTTTTTTTTTGCGCTTCAGAATATCAACTTTAATTTAATTTTTCGCAATTAATGCTTGTTGCCCGATTTCCAATATTGAGCCACATTTTGTGGATCTTGATGCCCACTTGTCTGTCAAAAATGATAAATTTATCTCGCCTGGCTGCCCCAAGAGCGGATCCGCTGTCCCAATTTTCGTGTCCCAACTCCCTGTCTCATCCATCTGAGCCGTCTATCCGAGCGATCAACGGCTCGGATTCCATCTCACCGCAAACAAATCTGAGCCATCCATATTCATTTGAGAATCTGAACCGTTGATTGCTCGGATGGACGGCTCGGATGGACGGGACAGGGAGTTGGGACACGGAAATTGGGACAGCGGATCTGCTACCCTGCAATTCGGTATAGTAAAGAAATACTGATATGTAGGTGTGTAAAGATATCGATAATTTCCAATTTAGACATACTTTTGTATCAAATCGGAATTCCGATTTGGGAGAAAAAATTTGTTCACCCTCACCAAAAAAAAGGGTGGGCATTTGTGAATCAATTCAAAGCGAATAAGACTTTCCACTAAGAGTTTCTATTTTTTCCACGTTTTACAAAAAAAATGTTATTCTGCTTGTATACATCAATTAAAAAAAACCCAAAAAGCCAATAAGTCAAAGTCCATGGAATAAGTCCTTAGCAACCAGATCCGTTTGTGTTTGTTTGGTTTGACCGATTTAATCGGGTTTTCAGCCAAAAACATAAGCTCGCAACAAATTTAACCAACACATACGTGAAACAACATTTTTAAAGTCCAAACAAGGACAATCGAAAACTACTAGAAGCATATTCGTACGTCATAGTATCAGAATTCTCCATTTACTCACTTTTTACTTTTACTCTTGAATTTATCACGTATAGCAAGAAAAGGACATAGATCCCCGCCGTCCTCTTGTCGGCAGCAAGAAAGTCCTTGAGGAGAAAATTTTTGGGGTGCGGTCGGGCACCACGTAGCCATGCCTAAGCACCCATCCCGGCCGTTATGCTCTGCTACGGCCACATGGTGTCTACCAAGGACCCCAAAATTTTGAACTGTCCAAAAGTGTTTTGGATGGCCGAGATAGGTCCCAGCGAGGTCACGTTTTTCCCGGCCGGCACCCAAAAATTATTTCCGTGAGGATGATAAAGAGAAGTAGCTGGTACAAAAGAATGTCTTCGCTTGCAGAAGGAAGAAAGAAATGGGAATCTTTCTCCGGATATTTTGAGTTCGAAACTAGACAACCTCTTGGGGTCAGGCATCAAGAGCTTCTTTTGTGAATTTCCTAGTCGGGCCTGGATTGCCAGACCGGAGAGAGGATCTAGACGAGGTTTTAAAACTAGCCCATACACCCATGAAGGCCGAAATAATAATAATAACTAGGAATCTCTTTCGATGGACAAGAAAATGGTATCGTGTTTATTAGGCCTTTTTTCATCTCAACTGGATCCAATTTTAAGTTCACAGCAATGGTTACATTAGGAAGAAAGCTTGATTTACATAAATAGGTTAATTATTGTTGCAGGATGTTCTACTTTTTCTTTGAGTCCCGAAAAAACAAGAGTAGTGACCCTGTTGTCATATGGCTCACTGGAGGCCCTGGCTGTAGCAGTGAACTGGCTTTGTTTTACGAGAATGGCCCTTTTCACATTGCCAAGAACTTGTCTCTCCTGTGGAATGACTTCGGTTGGGACCAGGTAATAGCATCATTCTCTCTATCGTACAGTTACCCAATTACGCACGTAGAATATCGTGTATCAGGGTTCATGGAAAGACCAGTACCCGGCATTTACACCGGACTTGCACGACATGTTTACTTGAAGTATTAGAATTGAAGTATGTATTTTTTTCTGGCAGGCGTCAAACCTTATATATGTTGATCAACCAACTGGAACTGGTTTTAGTTACAGCTCCAGTGAAACCGATACTCGACACGATGAAACTGGTGTCAGCAATGATCTATACAACTTCTTGCAGGTCTGATTCCCTCTCCTTTTATTGGTTTTCTAGTAGAATCAAAATGCAAACAACACTCCAAGAGCTGGGCCTAAAAGGCTGTAGAGCTTGAAAAAGGGTGTCGTGGCACCCCAAGACCAAGGAATAATTACTCGTGGAGCTCCCACTCTTCTGTGTAATATGCAATCTAATTCTATGGAGGACCCATTTAAATCTCAAGCTAACACTTCTTGTAATGTCTAATTGTTAGGGGTTCTTCAAGCTACATCCCCAGTACGCGAAGAACGACTTTTACATAACCGGAGAATCTTATGCTGGACACTACATCCCTGCTTTAGCTGCTAGGGTTAACCAGGGGAACAAAGCCAATAAAGGGATTCATATAAACCTCAAGGTACGTTCGTCTCTATGTCAACTTCTAGTTTTTTTTCTCAGATACTATTCGGTTGATTGATTCAGCCTGACCCTGATTCATTTTAATAGGGATTTGCTATAGGTAATGGGCTCACTGATCCGATAATCCAATACAAAGCGTACCCTGATTTTGCTTTGGCCATGAAATTGATTAACCAATCTGATTACACCAGTATTGTGACCGAGTTGGTTCCTTCTTGTGAACAGGCTTCAACAATTTGTGGTAATTTATTAGATTTTTTCGGCTCATTTTGTCTGCAATCCACATATCCTGTTTTTATAATCTTCTTCTCTTGTTAATCGATGAAATTTCTGCATTAGGTGATGACGGTGGAGATTCTTGCACCAATGCATACCAAACTTGCAATAACATATTCAATGAGATCCTGGATATCACGGGTGGTATTAATGTAAGAAGCGTTCAGGCGGTCATTATTTAGATGGATTGGGTTTTTATTCATTTCTACGGAGTTGGTTTGGGTCAACTTTAGCACCCCTGAACCGGCCCAAACAGATTTTTTTTCCTATTTTGATGAGAATTCGTTGTGTATGTCGTATGTAGTACTATGATATCAGAAAGCCGTGCGTGGGACAGCTGTGCTATGACTTCTCCAACATGGAGAATTTGCTGAACCAGCAAAAAGTTAGGGATGCTTTAGGAGTTGGAGACGTTGAGTTTGTTTCGTGTAGCTCGACGGTGTACGAGGCCATGTTGACTGACTGGATGAGGAATCTTGAAGTTGGAATTCCCGCACTTCTCGAAGATGGAATCAAGATGCTTGTATATGCTGGGGAGTATGATCTCATTTGCAACTGGCTCGGTAAGTTTCTTTAACTCTCACTAGAATTTCCGGTTCATTTGTTCTTAGATTGATATCGCGTTTGAACATCCAATTCACGAAAGGAAAAGAACAGGAACAAAACACAACACGGGCAAAATGATTATTGAATCACTCTTAAACTTGAAATCATGCTGGATTTGGATTTCGGCAGGGAATTTCAAATGGGTTAATTCTATGGCATGGTCCGGGCAGAAAGACTTCGTAGCAGCTCCCAATGTTTCATTCGTCGTCGATGGTGCAGAAAAAGGACTGATGAAAAGCCATGGGCCTCTAACCTTCCTCAAGGTCACTCTCTCTTTCTCTCACTCTGGTTGGCAGCTGTTGCAAATCTGAAACTGGAACTAATTTTCTTGGTTTGAACAATGAAACAGGTGCATGATGCTGGTCACATGGTTCCAATGGATCAACCAAAAGCTGCACTGGAAATGCTGAGGAGGTGGACACAAGGCAAACTTTCTGTTACACAGTCAAAAGTTAGGATTGTCCCATTGTAATTTCCCCAGCCAAACAGATTAGTCAACTGGCCATTCCTTATATATTTTTCAAAAAAAGGGATTCATCAAAGGAAAAAAAAATACAAATGATTATCTTGTTCCTTTTTCTCGGCCATTTCTTTTCGCCGAGCAATCTATCAAATATTACATACCCATTCAATATTTAATAGCACAGATTTTCCTCTCTTTTTTACGGCATAGCACAGATTCCTTAACAACTCTGGTTTCAAAGGTGTAAGGCAGAAATATTTGGGATACTTGTATTGAAGGAATAAATTGTGCGCTTTTGAATTGCGATACTCTATATAAAGTGTAGCAATAACAATTAAAACGCCTGAAAATTTCATTGTCATTCACCTCTAAACAATTATCTGAACTTGATAACTGACCACTATTATGAACTTTAATCGGAAAGTTCTTTTTTTTCCCAAGTCGGACTCAGAAACAGACACAGGTGTTCTATATTACTCATCTTAAACCCAGTTTCTTCATCCTCTGCACCCTCTCTAAAAAAAAGAAGACTAATAATAGATTCCTAGTCAAAGTCCTTAATCACTCGAGGTGTTCGATTATTTTACCCTAATCGCACGACAGATTCCTAGTCAAAGTCCTTAATCACTCCCAAATCGGTCAATTGTGCCAAAATCTAATTGTATAAGTTACATACATCAGACAAAATGTATGATCATGTATCGATGGCACTTAAACAACAAACGTACTAATCTTACACAATATGTTTATATGATGGGGCCGGTTCCCCTCACACTTAAAAAAACACATAAAAAAACACCACACTCTTCGGGGCACCACTTTGATGTTCTGAACCGTTGATCTTATTTAAATGAGTAAAATAAAAGGTCCTGCAAAATTTCAGCTCAATCGGATACCGTAAGTGCTTGATCCAAACAGTTTTAAAAACAATACTTCCTGTCACAGTTTCTGCAAAACTGTTTGGATCAAGCACTTGCCGAGATCCAATTGAGCTGAATTTTTACAGGACCTCCTATTTTACTCATTTAAACAAGATCAACGGTTCGGAACATCACAGTGGGACCCGGAACAAAATCGAGTATTTTTTTATGTGTTTTTTTAAGTGTGAGGGGAGCCGGCCCCTTATATGATATATATGAATATATGATGATGCCTTGAAATTGAATAGAAAATATTTTGTCATGTTTTGCCTTGGCTGTGATGTTGATGTCCTCTGATATAAGAAACAAAGATAATATAAAGAGAGATGTGACTAGTCTAAGGAAGCTCCAAATTTCTTATCACCAAAAAAAAAACAAAAATGTAGACGTTTGAAATGATTTCGTCCATGGCTGTCGCGATTCGATTCGGTAAAAGCTAGATCAAGTACGGATTGAAATGCGATCTCTCAATAGATTAGAATTGTTGACGATTTTTACTTTCCGGTACCATAAAAAAAAATGGATCAATAATGGACTCTAGGATTTTATTTAAATGGCCCGTCAACAACGTCACCATAAAAAACTTATCCTAATTAGAATTAGTGCTAATGTGAAACAAAATAAATAAATAAAACCTTTTATATTATTTCGAAAATCACTTAGTTAAGTAGCCTTCACTTAAGAGAATTTTACGTTTTGGGTACTTTAGCATACCAATATTGGCTATTTTAAAAATTTGGTATATGCATGGTACCTCAAAATTACCTCGTCTATATTTGTAAGTTTTTTTTTTTTACTTATTTATAACTGGATGTCCAGGACAGTTTGCGCACACTTCGACTAATCCCGGAGTCCTGGACATAACAACCGAGCATACTCCCAGTAATTCCAAGAGTTCACTAGCAAGTGGAATCTAACCTTCTATATTTGTAAGTTGTTGACAAGGGGTCCTTAAAGTGCGCTAATGCACTCTTGGGGTATAGTGCGCCTTGATAGGTTCAAGAGAGACCTCATCATCGTAATTCGAACCATTCAGTTTGTAGGTTTGATGAATATTACGCTATACTAAAAATGAAGTTAATTACTACAAGAAAATGAAAGGGTAAACTTGTCGATCGATAACACACAAATAAAATCATGAAGTCCAGTTAGACTTTTGGATACAATAACACAAGACGAAGACACCATTCATTAATGATTCTTTGATGGTATAATTTAAAATTTCAAACCTTTTGTTGATAAAAAGGAGTAAAACAGAGAAAATGCCCCATTAATCAAAATGCTATTTTAAGACCGGATTTTTTCTGAAAACTTCATCAAGAAAATGGAATATAGCCTCATAGGAGTACAATCAAAGAATAAATATACAGCTTCTCTACATTGTTCCGTGCCGTTTGGGAGCATGGATCTACATCGGTTTCATTTCGTTGATTCATTGTCTATCAGATAAATAAATCCTGTGCTATGGGCATATGACGAGTGAAATTTTGTTCATCCTCATATTAGTAGTTGAAATAGTGTAGGTCCCACCAAAAAAGTGATGTCATCCTTACCATAAAGTTGCAAAGGTGGAACCTACACTATTTCAACTATTAAGAAGAAAAGTAATGTTCATCCTCTTTTAATGATGATGAATAAAATTGCACTCTGTTATGGCTTCTTCGAACAAAACAAAATAGTGCTACAATAAAATAAACTCCACTTTTTATCCATTTTAGATGGACGACCCAGATTTCATTTTGCACACACGACAATGAACGGTTCGGATGCAAAGGTGCCGAGGTGAAATATGGGCAGTCCATCCGAGCAACGGACGGCTCGGATGGCGCACAACATCAATTATGCATTCCATGCACAGCAGCAACCCCATGTCCTTACAGACAACGTCCGTAGTTGTTAATTTAATGTAATAGACAAATATGATACCTCCTAGTCCTAAAAAGTTGGTTTCTCTTCGAAAATTCATCTTTTTATTGAGACAAATATTTACTTTCCACCATTGCCCTTTCCATTATTTTTTTACTTGGTTGTGAATTTTGTTTGGTGCTAAAAAAATAAAAGGCAGAATGGGAAATTATTAAATGTTGGGCATTGAATTCTGTGAAGAGACATGAATTGTGGGACGACAAAAAATTGAATAAGAGACATGGATGGAGTAGGATAGAATTTAAAAATAATGGGCATTTATATGCTGCATATTTGAACATTCTTCTAGTAAAAATGTCAAAGATTTGCACAATCTAATTCACATATATTTTGTAGCGAAACATGAAATGACTTGAAAATATTCTTTGGATGATGCAAGACATTTTCGAACTATGTTGACTCTCTTAACAGTATTAAAAAGTACTCCACTAATATATACAATTACAAACATATGATTTTCTTCAAATCTTTTGAATAATATCTATTTGCTTCAGATCTTTTGAATAATATACTCCATCCATCCTCATTGGTAATTGGCTCATTTTTTAAATCCGTGCCACTTTTCTTGTACCTTTCAATATTAATCTTTTTTGATTGATCTCAGTAAGTTCTATTACTCCAATAAGAATGTTTGCAAAATCAAGAAAATCATTATAAATTCAAACAGTGGTGTTCTGCTTCTAATCCCACCCTCTATAAATTCAATTCACCAAACCAGAAATCTTCCTTCCAAATATATATTCTCGACATTACAAACTCGCAACAATGGCACAAACTCTCTCTCGCCTCTTTCTCTCGTCTCTCCTCCTCCTCCTTCTCTCCCCACTTTCCTTGGCAATCAGGACTCATGTCACCAAACCTTCCAAATCTTCGGCACTGCTGAATTTCCAAAAATCACAAGCCCAAAAGCTCATAAAAAGTTTCAACTTGTCCCCCAAACACGACATCAACACCGGACATGGCCACCACGTGGTGGACGAGTCTCCGGTGGGTGGACCGATGATTGTGGAAGAGCCGTTGAGGTTGAATGTGCTTGGGGACCCTGGGAATAATTCTATTCAAGACTTGGGTCACCATGCTGGTTATTATCGGCTCCCAGATACCGTAGATGCAAGGTAATACCGGATATCGCATTAATACAGTAATACATTAACATCCTAGAAAAGTACGCAACGAAAATCACATCTATATTTGACGAAACAACACCACGTACATGACACATTTTCGTGGTGTCCGAAAAAATATATATATACACTCCTAATGTTTCAAAACAGTATACACCCATGCATAAACCGCAATTTCAGTGGCACTATAACGACTCCGATGTAACGCAAAATATATAAGTTCACAGCAATTTTGATATATATGCATGACACAGCTTTGTGATAATTATGTTTTCAGGATGTTCTACTTTTTGTTTGAATCACGGAATAACAAGAGTGAGGACCCAGTTGTTATATGGCTGACCGGAGGCCCAGGGTGTGGTAGTGAACTCGCTTTGTTTTACGAAAATGGTCCTTTCCATATTGCCAACAACTTGTCTCTTCTGTGGAATGATTTTGGTTGGGATCAGGTATTACTACCATCTCTCTCTCTCTCTCTCTCTCTCTCTCTCTCTCTCTCTCTCTCTCTCTCTCTCTCTCTCTCTCTCTCTCTCTCTCTCTCTCTCTCTCTCAGGTCAATAGAGGAAATGAAAACAAATATTATTAAGGTACATGAACGTACGACTGAGGCGCATTTATAAAACATATTCATTTTGTATGCATGGAGGAATACACAAGGTCATCCAACGTTTCACTTTCATTCAAAGTTTTAAACTAAATTTGGATAAAAATAGAACAAAAAGGGTGTTCTTGATTGGTTTCTTGCCAATCGGTTTTTTGGGTCTCGGATTGAACAGATTGCTCCTTTTGGGCATGATGTTGTTTCCTTGCTCCTATTGTCTTGTTTCTTCAAGATTAATGAAATTTTTTGCCTTTCAAAAAAAAAAAAAAGTCTCCAATAGCTATCTCTTCAAATCATTTATATAAAGTTCCCCTCATATTCCAAAACTCTATTAATGGACACACATATAAAATATTTCCATTGTATTTAAGGACACGTCTTGTACTTAAGGACACGTCAAGGATTTTACATTTTACCATTGTATTTAAGGAAAGGACGAGACAAAATGTATTAAGAATTTATGGAATGTTAGCGTTGAAATTTTGGTGAAGGAATTGATGTTGGCGGGCTCATTCTCCCTTGATTTGATGAAACATTTAGTTCTCCTTGATTGGGTATTAATTTGATGATAGGGCTCAAACTTCATTTTAGCAATTTTTTCCTCAAATTTAAATTTGACAAAGGGTTGAAGATGGCCTGAGACATAGCACCTAAAATACCAAAAAATACGTAAATACATACCTTTATGTAACTAGTAAAAATCAAATTCAAGAGCACATGCTAGTACCCAGATAGAAGTATCATGTAACGGGAGGCCTTTAGCTCCACGGCATCTGGGGTGCACTTAGATTAGATGTTAGAACAAGCAGAAGATCAAGAGTTCAACTCTTCTTTCAATGTGTTAATCTAACGATTCTAACAATATTGACTGCTCAATATATAGATATGGTACAAGTACGAGATGCTTGTTGAAGTATCCATGCTAATATAATCGGGGGGTTTTCCCCCTCTTGGCAGGCATCAAACCTCATATATGTCGATCAACCAACTGGAACTGGTTTTAGTTACAGCTCCAGTGCAAACGATACCCGACACGATGAGATTGGCATCAGCAATGATCTGTATAATTTCTTGCAGGTCTGATTCTCTCCTCTTAACCTGTAATTCCCTGTTTGAAAGGGCTAATCCAACTTAAGAGGTTGGCCTGCAAAACACGGTTTATACGCGAAACTCACACTTCCTATGATTCTCTTTTAGGGGTTCTTCAAGCTACATCCCGAATATGTAAACAATGATTTCTACATAACTGGAGAATCGTACGCTGGACACTACATCCCTGCCTTCGCTTCTCGGGTTCACCAGGGGAACAAAGCCAATGAAGGGATTTTCATAAATCTCAAGGTATGTCTCAGCTGAGATTAAATTGTTTTTTTTTTTTTTTTTTTTTTTTTTTCAGTTAGTTGATTGATTCAACCTGATTAATTTCGTGGGCGAAATTTTACGAACAGGGATTTGCTATTGGGAATGGGCTTACTGATCCTGAAATCCAGTACCCAGCATATCCTGACTATGCTTTGGAAATGAACTTGATTCAACAATCTGATTACGACAACATCGAAAGCGAGTTGGTTCCCCCTTGTAAACAAGCTGCACCACTCTGTGGTAATTTTTTGTATTTGTCATTACATTTTCTGCAACAAGACATCTCCTATTGTAAAGTCTCTTACTCCTTTTCTTGTTTAATTATTGAAATTTCTGCCTTAGGTACTAATGGATCAGCTACTTGCATAGAAGCATACATGGCTTGCACTCCCATATTCAATGAGATTATGAATATCGCGGGTAATATCAACGTAAGTGTTCAAAAGATCGTTATTTATGTTAGGTGGATTTGGGTCAACCATCGTCGCTCCTATCTTGCACAAATACATTTTTTCATATTTTGATAAGTATCTATTGCCTATTTCATCTGCAGTACTATGATATCAGAAAGCAATGCGTGGGGCAACTGTGCTACGACTTCTCCAACATGGAGAAATTACTTAACGAGCAATCAGTTAGGGATGCTTTGGGAGTTGGAGACATTGAATATGTTTCTTGTAGCTCGACTGTGTACGAGGCCATGACGATGGACTGGATGAGGAATCTTGAAGTTGGAATTCCCGCACTTCTTGAAGATGGAATCAAGATGCTTGTTTATGCTGGGGAGTACGATCTCATTTGCAACTGGATTGGTAAGCTTCTTTCATTCACGGGACTTTTCAGTTTATTTGTTCTTTGGGTGGGATTGCGTTTAAACTTTGAACATCCAATCTGCGAAAGGAAAAGAAAAGAGAATCCTTAATTTTTCTGCTTTTCCACAAATCCAAGAACAAAACACAACCTAGAGCAGACACGGACAACCCATTAGAGAGGGCATGGTATATTAACCCAGAACCTATCAAACCTCCGTGACGCCCTTCACGGACAAGCATTAGGCAACACCCCAAGCAGCCTACTGATTTAATAACTTGAATAAAGAGAGCTTCCAAAGTATCCTAAAATACTTAAAACCCAGAAGAACCGTTTGGTTTTGGACAGGGAATTCATGGTGTGCTTGCTTTTGGACAGGGAATTCAAACTGGGTTAATGCTATGGCATGGTCTGGGCAGAAAGACTTCACAGCAGCTTCCAATGTTTCGTTTGTAGTTGATGGTGCAGAAAAAGGTGTGATGAAAAGCTACGGGCCCCTAACCTTCCTCAAGGTCTCTCTCTCTCTCTCTCTCTCTCTCTCTCTCTCTCTCTCTCTCTCTCTCTCTCTCTCTCTCTCTCTCTCTCTCTCTCTCTCTCTCTCTCTCTGGTTGGCAGCTGCAAATCTAAAACTGGAACTAATTTTCTTGTTTGAACATTGCGACAGGTGCATGATGCTGGTCACATGGTTCCAATGGATCAACCCAAAGCTGCACTGGAAATGCTGAGGAGGTGGACTCAAGGCTCTCTGTGATCGAGTCTAAAGGTCGGCTTGGCCCCATGTAGTTGCCCCATGTAATAAGCCATTCATTGTAGACTGTTCAAATTTGGAGTAATAAATGAAAGCCAAAATTCATTAAGCACATTCAAATTATCTTGTTCCTTCTTCACAACATTTCTTTTTGCCTGAGCAAAAAAAAACCAACATTCACATCTCAATCTTGGGTTCTCTCCAATTTCAATAGCAGATTCAGTACTCACAAAAATCATGAATTCTCTCAAACAAGTAAACGGAGAACTATGGGATACATATACCGACCATATCCCAAAAATATTGACCGGAAACATCACCCCCTTTTGATACTCCGTAGTAATGAAAACAATCAAATTTTAACACCTGAAATCACATTGCCATTCCACTTCTACACAAAAATCTGGACATGATACAAGTTTTTAGGCTCAACCATCTCTGCAAGTTTCCAGATTGTGTTCAACCCTTGGAAAAATTCTGATGCAACTTCAAAAAAGCATAGCAGATGAATAACAAGGATTGCGAAACAACTCTTACCCATGCAATTGCCTCAATATTTCAATCACAGGTCGAAAACCAGAACGTAAAGGAACAACAGATACCACTCGCTGATGTTGTGCGTTACCATTCTTTGGTTTTGATAGCGTCACTCTCAGCATTTCTCCCTCCAAAGCTTTCGCAGCATTCTCAGCTAAGCAAAAGCAATATACCCAGTTAATCAAAGTCATAATCACTCTCGCTTCTAATTAAATGAAGTTAAATCATTGGCAAGCATAATGGAGCCTGGATGAAACTCCTATGCTCCATCTGTAACTTGAATCCTACTGGCACATGAAGAGATACAAAAAATACAAGGCATTTTACCTTTTATAGCTTAGTGGTGTTGAAAAAACAGCAATGAAAAAGAAAACGTAAGAGGGAACTTCAGAGTTATAGAGACCAGAGAAATTTATAACTCGGAGGAAACCAAATTTTTCCTTAATGAACAAGCAAAGAACAAAGTGGACAGTAAAATATTAAAGAATTTCACCTCTTACGAAAGTGAAAGTGATTACGAGCAAAGAAATTCAACTTTCTCAATCAGACAGGTAGCCACTTGCATGTATGAAAGTGGTCTTATTTTCTACCAGAAGAAAAGATACTACCATAACACTTGAACATGTCTCTGAACAAAATGATTCGTCTTCAAGTTTCATCGAGAAGCCCCGTATAAAGACACGCAAATAGGATTTTCATTCCCCAAAAAAATTGATCATGCAAAGAAAGAACATCAAGAGAAAATGAGAAAATCAAAATCATTCTTATTCATGCTACATGGCAAAGCTCCGTGTAACGACACGTAAGTTGGATTTGCATTCGAAGAAAACTTACGCAAAGAAAGAACATCAGGAGGAAATGACAAAAGGGAAAGGTACCAGCAAATGGATGAATCTTGGCAAAATCGAAGAATTCATCAGCAGAGCAACCAAAGAGAACCCTAGCAGCTCTATCAAACATTACCACCACAAATACTTTGGTGTCTGATGCGATAGACATCTGCAAAAAAACACAACACAGCCCCAAAAACCCAAAAATGAGAATGTCATATCCACAATAGTCCTGTTATCCTTATAGACAAAATCGTCAACAGTCCCCCCAAAACTTGTCAAAATCGTTTATCTACGGACTACTTCAAGTTATTTTAAAGGTTCGGCACCCGTAATTAACATGAAAATCATTTCCTTTGCATACAATAAGAAAATTACTATTAGGCAAGAAACCCAATTTTGTGGGGAAACAGAAGGTGGAGCACTACAGTGATACTTACAAGGATGCGAAAGAGGCGTTTGCAATTGGTGGAAAGAGGGTTGAAGGCGTTGTTGAAATTGCAGTATTTGCAGACAGAAGACGAAGAAGAAGTGTTGTTTTCGTGGGTTTGGGGCAAAGTCTTCTCGCAACGAGAGCAGACTCGGTAACAGAGTTGGGTGTGATCGACAGCCACTACTGTACACATTAGCGTCACCGTTAAAGGCTTATCACCCTCCATATGAATCGCTTCTAAGGTTTCTTGCTTTGATTTCTATGGTTTCCACTTTCCGGAGCTCTCCTTTCCTTGGGAGTCTCCTGCTACTGCTAGCCGCTAGGGACTCGGTCGGCACTTCTACCCGACCCGGTTGGTTTTTTGACCTGTTAAACTTCCGGGTGGCAACCAGGGATTGAGAAACCCAAATCCAAATCCGAATCCAACCCGTTAATAGAAATCCGCAAAAACTCTGCCCTAGACCCATTACAATTTACAAACCCCGCGAGTGTTCCGCTAACGGGCTTTCTGCTTTGTTGGAAGTTTTTAGTTGATGAATTGTTAAAAAATGACATTCATCGAAAAGTGTGAAAAATCAATCAAGGCAAACCATTCATTAGGGGAATGGGGCCTTATTAGGTGATCAGATTGTTGTTATTACAAGATTGACTAAAACTCAAAACTATTATCTACAGGGGTGCTCACGGTCTGGTTGGCACGAATCTAATCCTAATCCGCGAGTCACGGTTTTTTTAAAATACAATCTGTGTCTGATCCAAAAGTCTCACGGTTCGGTTCCAATCCGAACCGCGAGTCACGGACCAGTTCCAGAATAATCCGCGGATTTTCAACTTATTCGGAAAAAAACAACAAACAAAGGCAGTAAGACACTAGCAAGTAGCAAATGCACTAAATAGAAAGTTCAAAGTTGGAAATCCCAATAAAAAAAACAACAAAGACAGTAAGGTAGATAGTTATATAACTGAACAAACAAAGGCACAAACTTATATTACCACAAAAGATAGCAGATAGTTACTTCTGGTTCACTCACAAAGACAATAGCAGATAGTTACTTCCAGTTCACTCACAAACAGAGAGTATATGTAGTAGCACTTATAACACTTTACTCCCCTATATTTTATAGAGATAACAATATTCGCACCATAACTCCTACAACAATACAACCAAACCGTAAGTCTGCTAAATTAACAATATCTATATAACTATAATTATAAAAGTGATAAAATTATATATAATAAAAATTTCACGATCTGGATCGGTTAATCCACGGTTTCAAAATCAAAATCCGTGTCCGATCCAAAAGTCACGGTTTTTTATTTTTTGAATCCGTGTCCGGACCATTAATTCACGGTTAAAATCCAAAAGGTACTGATCAGTTCGGTCCGGACCGGATTCACGGTTCACCAGTTTTTTTTAGCAGCCCTAATTACTTATTGCATTTACAGGTTAGTTTTTCACAATACACATTAATTCAGTTTCACTCATAGGTCGATTGGATGCCGGATTAATTTCGGGTGGATAAAATCGTATGGGGTATTAGTTATGGAGTGTGGACCTACAATGATGTGATGTTTATTAAGGGTGGATAAATTAGTACTTGGTTGGGATGATTTTATAAAAGGAGGGATTATGTTAGGGTTGATGATATAAAAAGTTGTCAAAAGACTTATTTACCCTTGTGCATATTCATATTAGTTATGCATTTTTTGTAATTAGATAAATCCAATAATTAATCAATTTGTTATGTAAATTCAATAATTAATTAAGCTATAAAATTTAATTAAGTAATTTTTAAATTCATTTTTATTATAAAACATTTTAGATTTTTTTCTTTTTTATTCATCTTTACAGCACTAGTATTTCGTACATGGGTCGATTGGATTTTTATTATAAAACATTTTAATCCATAAATTTTTTGGACCACAAATTTTTAAAATATTTCGTATCGAATTAATAGTTTTATTTGGTGCAAAAGAAAATAAAAAGTTATGCGCGGAAGTATTTCATCTTGATCTGAATAATATTGCAAAGCAATTCATCAAGCCAACAAATGTAAAATACCAAGTGTATAATTTTTCAAATTTTTTACCTCAAATTATAGATCTCAATTATTAGTTTAATTTGGTGCAAAAGAAAATTAAAAAATATACGCGAAAATATTTTATTTTTTATCCGAAGAAGATTGTAGCTAAAAAGAAAAAAACAAGAAGTACCAGCTATATATGCACATAAGGCTTTCAAAACAAAAAGAGACTTTGCAGCGCCACTTGAGCACAGGCCAGATTTTCCAAAGACCATTTGTTCCGACCAAATTTTCATTTTTAATTTTTTGGCTTTTTGACTTTTTGGATTATAGTCAGAATGTGTTTTGAAGTTGGTTAGAGTGTTTGAGAGAAATGTGCAGAATGTATTTTGCAACAAGAAATGTGTAGAATGTATTTTGCAACAAGAGTACAAATGATGAAAATGAATTGTGGATTGACTTTTTACCATTTTTCCCTTGTTTATTTATTTTGTAATGCTGATTAGCGTGTCTTTGTTGCCAAACATTTTTTGTTCTTCCTATATTTTTGGTAATTGAAAGTCTCCAACTATGTTGTCATTTTTTTTGTGCTTGATAAAAATTAAGTAAAATGGAACTAATTGTTCATATACAAAAGGACTTCAACCACCATTAATACAAAAAAAGAAAAAAACAACTTGCGAACTAAAAAAAAAAAGGAACAGACACTTTAAACATTACTCATATCAAGGCTACAAATTTAAATAACAAGAAAACAAATTTCGACAATACCAGATTCATGTACATTTTTTTTTTCGTTTGAACAAGACCATTACAGAATTATCATGCTACCACTGGAAAAAGTTGAAATAATTTCCAATTAGCAAAGCACCACTTCCTATGCATGTTTTCATATTAGAAGAAAAAAAAATTAGAAGAAAAAAAAAAAACATTTGTAACTGTCCCTAATGACAATGTCAATATGAATCGGATAACATAAACATATATGTAGGAGGGTAGAATAGTTATTTAACATGTGTGGGAAAAATAAGAAGTAGAATGAGAATTGGAAAAGCTCCTCTTGAGCTCTTTTTCACTTCTCCTCTCCATTATGAAAAATTGAAAACACATTCTCCTATAATATGTTTTGATGGAGGGATCCCAAACACCCAAAAGCTAAAAACTAGAAATTGAAAATGCAAGACCGGCTAGGTGAAGAAGGAGCGTGGTGGTCCGATGTTAGGTGGCTGTCGGTGTGGCGAATAACGGGTGAGGAGACTTTTTGTTTTTTTGTTCCGGCTGGGTGTCCCCTGGTCCGGCGTGTCGCGGTCTGGTGTTCCAGATCCGGTGGGTTGGGTGGTGGGAATAATAATTTTAGATAGTTTTTTCTGTTTGGTTGTCCACCATGAGTGGTGGTTTGTAATTATTGTGGCTGTTTCCGGCAATATGGCCTAGTTCCGTCTGATCGGGAATGTAATGACTCAGCTTCTGCTGGCAACATGCCCGTTTCGGATCAGGATATTGTCTGGTTTGTTGGCAGCTTGCTATGCCTTTGTCTTGTTCTCTTGTATCTGTTCTTGATCCTTATGGATCTTGTCTTTAATGGCAATGGCATGTTTCCCTTTCAAAAAAAAAAAAAGAAATTAAAAATGCAAAAGCTAACCTCCCAAACACCCTCATAGTCTCTCTTTCTCAGGTGGCCGGTATGTGATTGGTCCCTATTTCCCCTCCTCCTCCTTCTTCTTTTCTTTTGCTTGTGGTCAATTTAAGGCCTTGTTCTCCTTTAAATTTTGTCTGCGTATTTTTGTATGCAAATTTTGTCTTTCATGATCAAGTAACGAAATAAAATCTTATCTCAATCATACAAATGTGAAAATTATCCATCGTTTTACACGAAGTTAAAAAAAGTTTACTGATGATGAAAATAACCCAACTGAACTATTGGTTTAAACACCTCATAGGTGTTAATCACCAATTTATTCACCTTATTAACTCATTTTGAGCCAATTTATACATAGCCTCCAGCTTTAGGTGGACGGTAGAATTGAGCTCCACGATTATTTAAGGTGCGTGTAAATTAGCACGGACACCTGAATCATAAAATAAAAATAAACTAATTTTGGTTCATCTTGTCTAGCTAGATGAACTGACATTCCCCACAATGTATACTCTATTTAAAACTAGAAACCTTAACTACAGACAAAAAATTAAAAAAAAAAAAAAAGCAACAATGAAAAATACTGTAAGGGGGAGTTTCCCAATGAATTATTTGATTTTATCATCTTCGATTTAATCATCATCTTTTACGAATGGATAAAAGGAAAGTGATTTTATCACACTATATTATCCACAACTATTATCACACTAGATTTTATCTATTGGAAAAACAAGGTGATTTTATCACCCCTCCATAAAACACCAACTAAAATCAAATTTCTCATTTTATCTCATAAAATCCATTCAAAAACTCCCCCTAAGTTTAGTCAAGAAAATGACTCCCAACCTACATTCAATACTCCTACTCATCCACTACACTCCGACTATGGGTACCGAATTGGGGTACAATTTTAATTTCACTCACTGATCGGGCGTGTAGGACCCACCTCGAGTTTCGCACAAATAAATCGAGACATAATCTTTTAGAAAATACTCCTTCCGTCCATTTTTAAATGTGATACTTCATAAATCCAACTCATTAAACAAACATCATCATTACACCTTTCACATCAACTTTTTACTTCACTTTACACTTTTCACATGAACTTTTACCTCTATTTTCCAAAATTATTCTTCACTTTTACCCATTAACTCTTTAGCCACTAACTTTTCAAAATGACAAAATGATAATTGTACAAACTTTTACCTATTAAGTTTTCAAACCACACACTTATTTAAGGACAACCCAAAATGGAAAGTTAAACACTTAAAAAGGGACGGGGGAGTATTTGTTAACTTGCAGGAAAAAAACCAGCTAAACCAATTAACACTTACGGTGAGTTTCTACTACAGTATTTCTGATATTTTTGAACTACAAGTTGTCAAATCAACAAGTCATTTTCCTAATTTAACAACTTACAATGTAAGAGTATTGAAAACACCAAAAGTACCTTAATGAAAACTGAACCTAATTAGTAATTGATCAGTTCATTCAACTTTTTGTTCGGAACTACGGAGGTAATTTTTCACATGTTAAAAATACCTTATTAGGTTTGTGTTTGGATGAATGATTTCTGAATTGAGTTAAAGAGGAATAGGAAAAGATGAAGGCAAATGTGAAATGACAAGGCTAAATTTGTTACTGTTGTTTTCTGTATAATCCCTTTAATCTAATAAATACAAACAGGTCTACCGGGTATCAATATTTGATTCGTGTCAAAGATCCCTAAATACGTGTCATTAATTCCTTTGTTATAGGAGTACTGTTTTTAGTGGGATGCGCAGTGACACACAGGCCCGGCCCTGTGTTTCGCGAGGCCCCAACCCTATTCTCAATTTGAGGCCATTCATATATATATAATTTTTTTTTTTTTATATATAAATTATTATTTTTTTCTACGAGAAGGGGCCCCAAAAACCGGGGGGCCCCAGGCCCGGGCCTCCCCAGCCTGCCCACAGGGCCGGGCCTGGTGACACATTGGGTACCCATATATTATGGACACTTTAGGAGAGTACAATTCAATTTGGAAAAGTTGAACCAAATTCTAAAGTTCCATGGATGCTTAGTTTACCGAATTAATATTGTGACCGTGAGTTTGTATTCTCTTAATGTCACTATAATTGTTCATTTTTTTGCTATCTTGATTTGCCAGAGACAATGTTTTTGACTTCTATGTTAATTCACACAATACATTTATAATAAAGAAATAGGAGTATTACCTATTTGAAGTGTCACCAATACGTCCGTGCCCAAATTTTTGAAAAAATGAAGTAGTTGTTTCTTGTCTAGTTTGTGTCTCTTGTCGTGTATTTCTTCTTCTAGGCGTTGGTAAATCCTCCAAAAACCTATGACCAAATACAACTTAAATTAGGAGTAGTTCGAAAGTGTTTTATTAGGCTGGGTGTTGGTAATGTATTGGAGAAGGATTTTTGGGAGGCAATGCCTCCATTTGCATTGGATCCGATCCTGATCCACACCTACTCCGGTTGCGCTATCCTTTCCAAACACAATTTGCCAATCATCATAACAAGAGAAACGCTTCACGTTCACCTCTTTGGCCTCTTTAGGGTTGGCCTACACAAACAATGAGAGTTTAGAACGATCTCACATTGCCTTAACATTTTCATTAAGTAAAGCATAATGAGTTACCTTTTCGAACTCATTCCACACATCCCTCTACATTGATGCGTTTATTGACATTGTCCCAAGCAAACCAACTAGCTCGGGATTTCCTTAACGTGATAAGGGACCATTGAGATTCCTTGAGTGAAGTACACATACAAGCCGGACTCAATCTCAATGGGTGAAGTACACGCCCAAGCCAAAGCTACAACATAGTAGGAAAAGAAAGGAAAAAAAAATCTCAAAACACGTTAAGGAAATTGGAAATTATTTCTAATAACAAATCACTCCGTAGTTGTTGCTCCATAAATAAAGAAACACCAATAACATATATTAAAATGTCTCTCCAAATGATGAAAGAGTCCACGACTACAAATCTATGGATGGCAGAGAAGTCAAGCTTTCTTCAAAAAATGTTGTTTTTGGACGATGAACAAAATTCATATCACCGTTGAAAATTGATTCAAAGTTCCCTGTAGCGAGATCAAAAGACCACAATGTTGTCTCTTCGGGCTTGAATACAAGTTTCCCCTTGTGAACGTAAAAGAATTCCATAGCCATAGGTACTACCCCATCATACTTGAATGAATGCAACAAAATTTGGTGTTTTAAGATCCATTCACGATTACTCTCTTGCAGCATCCATATCTTCAAATCTAAGCTTTTGAACTTATAGTTCTTGTTACTGTCAAAACCATTGACTAGGCACAACCTTTGATGCAACTCCGCCAATCGCAGATCACACATCCAACAGGCCTGAGGAGGTGTGTCGATGGCAAGGAACTCCTCTGTCTGCACATTCAGGGCAAGAATGATATATTCTTCACGAGAACTATTGGTACAGGCGATCCAATATATGTGGCCACCTATACCGATGGCATTATCACCGAATGTGTCGAGGTCGTGAATATTGCACTCTAAAGCTCTCCATGCAGGAGAGCCCAATGTGATCACTACATACTTTTGTGGTCGTCCAATACAAGAAGCCATTGATCTGACATATCCAACTACTTTATATTCCTTGGTCGAGGGACTATACCCAAAAACCTTGAAGTGTCACCCTCCTAATTCAAAGCAAGAGAAGTGGACATCAAAACTAGATGTTTCAAATTCTTCAGGAAAACCATTAGATATGGTTCTAATAGGAATCTCGGTACCATTACGAGTTGAGTGGCAGATAAGAATTGCACCAGATGGTTCTCTTGCATGACGATTTTCCAAGTGCATATTTGCAAAATCTTGATCCTTGATTATTGCATTCCAAACCTTGCATACCGACTTTAATCTGAGAACAGACTTGAATGGAAAAAGGAGGAAAATACGCAAAAGGAGGAAAATACGCATAAGGATATCATAAGGGAGGTATGCGTTTATGTTCTTTTCTATCTCTCGCGTTTCCTCCATCTTATGAGCAATGCTCCTCTCTCTCTCTCCCTCCCTTGGCTGTTTTTTCAGTAATTTATTCTTCCAATCGAGAAGAATTGTTTTTTCCTTCCTTCATCTTATGAGCAATGCTTCTGTCTCTCTCCCCCTCTCCCATCCCGGCTGCTTCTTTAAATTTATTCTTCCAATTGACAAGCATTGCTTTTCCTTCCTTCGGTCTTACGAGTTCTTATTACCTATTTATATATAATAGAGGTGACATTAATCACATGAGATTCCCTAAAACTTCTACTTTCCGTAACTAATAAAAAGGAGTATATATAAGGTAAGCCTTTCCTTTTCTAAACATGGAAAATCGTTAATTAAAGAGCTTCCATATACAATCTTCCTTCTCTATTCATAACTTGCATGTCCCATGGGTGAATAAGGGAAGTTGAAACGAATTTTCCTTTATCAATACTTTCCAAAATAACAAATTATTTTAAGGGGATGACTACAATTCATACCCATTAAAAATATGTATCATATGCGCTTATTTTGTGGTCCATATTGTGCACAAATATAGCTCGTATTTTTTCAGAAATATAATTCATAAAATTTTGATGCGTCTCGTAACTTATAAATAAATATATATATATATATATATATATATATATATATATATATATATATATACGAAAAACTTCTTATCCACACTCCCGGAAATAAGGGAAAAATGGGGTTTTTTTGTTTTGCAAATTATTTTTGGAAAATCCGATCCGTCCAATGTGTTCAGAAGGTGTTTTCAAGGGTCCACGCTGGAAATCTTTAAAAAAAAATACCGGGAAGAGCTTGATCCAAGCAGTTTTCGCAAAAAATGTAAATATATATATTTTGCGAAAACTGCTTGGATCAAGCCCTTCCCGGTATTTTTTTTTTGAAGATTTTTCGCGATGACCCTTGAAAACACCTTCTGAACACATTGGACTGATCGGATCGTCAAAAAAATGTTTGGATCATGTGGTCCGGAAATTAAAAGTCCGGATAAGAAGCTTTACCTATATATATATATAGGTGGATTTTCTAGTCCACACCTCCCGGAAATAAGAAAAACATGGTTTTTTTTGTGTTGCAAATTATTTTTGGAAAATCCGAGCCGTCCAATGTGTTCAGAAGGTGTTTTCAAGGGTCCACGCGGGAAATCTTCAAAAAAAAATACCGGGAAGGGCTTGATCCAAGCAATTTTCGCAAAAACTGTAAATATATTTTTTTTTGCGAAAACTGCTTGGATCAAACCCTTCTCGGTATTTTTTTTGAAGATTTTAAGCTTGGAACCTTGAAAACACCTTCTAAACACATTGGACGGCTCGGATCGTCAAAAAAATGTTCGGATCATGGAGTCCCGGATCCCGGACTAGAAGTGTTGCCTATATATATAATTGTAACATTTTACTCACAATACTATTGTCAATGAGGTGACACAATCTAAACCGTACTGAGTCTCGTAGGGCCTTCCTTACTTGATTTCCTGCAAATCTTTTCCCTGCATATAGCGTTGTTGAAAAATTATATAAGAATTTTATATGTTTAAATAAAAATAAACATTTCAAGTCTTTCCTCTCGAATAAAAATCTTGACTTTTCGGTCAAAAAGAAAAAATTCCTGACTTTCCCATTGCAAGAGATGACATAAGGTTGAGCGTCATCCTTTTGAAAACAAAAAAGTTGAGTGTCATAAAGTAACGGCTCATGGCCGACAAAAATTGGAGGAATGGCCCCGTGTGGGTCTCACACCCTATGTGAGTGGGAGTTTGATTGGGTGTGACACAAAGTATGTGTCTTAGCATTTTTGTAATAAGAGAGTCCTGCTATCAGTGCTATGGGTACCGGCCCAGAACATACAAATTTTGTACAGACATCCTTGAGGGCCATTAAAGGGTCCATGAAAAAAAATTGAGCCATTTATTATCTTCTTGAATGGTCTCATAAAATATCATTTCGATTGAATATATGTAAGAATGCAATTGAGTTGACTTTTTTTATTACCACTAAAAAATGTGAGTATTTAAAATTTATTAAATGACTTAGATCATTTTTTTAAGAATCCTTTAATAGGTTCCACACCCAGATTATATGAAATCTGTTGCTATGGGTCGGTACCCATAACTTATTTGATTTATAAAGCCGGCTCATACATACAGCGTAAATTTCACGTACTCCTACATTGCAATCACCCAGAGATTTACCAGCTGCTCCACTTTTACCAACAAATGTTCATCCCGCTCCAATTTTTTCCGGAAGAAAGTCTGGCTGCTCTGCCAGCTAGCCCGTCCATCCTCTCTCTCTCTCTCTCTCTCTCTCTCTCTCTCTCTACCTAAACCCCAGAATACCCTATGAAAATGCTTAAACCTAAACTCTAGGATACCCTATGAAATTGCCTAAACCACTAAAACCCTATAATAGGAAAGTTTACCCTAAATCGAAACCCTAGGGTACCCTATGAAAGTGCATATATCTAAAATAGAGGTATCCTATGAAAGTGCCTAAAATCCTAAGATACCCTTTGAAAGTGTCTAAAGCACTAAAAACCATATAATAAGAAAGTGTACCCTAAGTGCCTAAATCTCAAAAAAGAGTGATTGACCGTAATAATAATTAAAAAAGAATGACTAACTTTAATGGTAATAAATATTTCTTTTATGTACAGGCTCGTAATAAAACCAAAACTGTCGTCAACAACATTTGGGAGTGGGCTTAGAACTTCAACCCTTGTACTTTGCAGGCCCAGTGGGGGGCCGGCCCACCCTAAATTCTTTTTTTTATTCGACCTTTTTTCGTATTTAATCGGTTTCATGGAGCGTACTTTGTTTATTTACTTTAATAATACATTTCTTTCATTACACTGGAAAGAGATGTCTACGACTCTACTGCGAAAACTAGCCACCACTCGCATTTACTATTTGAAAAACTCTAACGCCTAATGTCCAAATTCAAAAGTAGTAAATTCTAAATTATACTTTATCAATTACTTCGATAGTAGTCTTTACTGACAAGAAATCACAACGCAATACAGATTTAGAGGTTTACGAATAAAATTTGAAAAAACAAAAAAAAAAAGGCTAAATATTGACATTTTAGTTAGTGTGCATACAATTGCTCTGAAAATTGATCCATTGAGACAATTCAAGTACTCGGTGTCATAAGCTTTTGCTAATTTGTGTAATTAATAACTTTCGTAGTAAATATGTTACTAGCTTTTTTATTATTCACTGCACACACTTTTTTTTTCCACATCGCTTATTACAAATTTTTGGTTGAAGTGCGTAGGTGCCCCACTATCATTAATTTGTTGCTCTGGCACTGTTTGTAGCTTATATTAGTGACAACTTTAAATCGATGATATGCCGTAATGAGTTCAGTAAAGCTATTTTTTAGCGTAATGCATCTAGCACAAACTTTTGACCAATTTGAAGGAAAGTAAAAATTTATTTTCTTCCCGTCACACAGTTCAAAATGTAAACCATTTTAATCAAAATTGTCAGTGACACGCAAAAAAATGCTTACACTTGCACAATCAAATTAGGTTTTAGGATGTAAATATTTGTGTCACTTTTTTTTTATAAGCCAGAATATCATAAAAGTAAACAAACAAAAGAGAGCTGCGCCACACACGAGCGGTCATAAGAGAAGTACAGACCCAATAAACAAACCGATACTTAATCAAGTACTTGCCTAATATTAAGGCTATCCATAATCATAAACTCCCTATTAGAACTAGGCATATCATCTGTGAGAATTAGATCCTCATCTTGCCCTGCACCCATCTTCGCCAGGTGATCTACACACTTAAATTTCCTCCATTGAAAATATGAGTGATAGTTGCTTCAGTACTGGTCAGGAGAGAGCTTTTGCGTCATTGATAATGTGACGTTTGGGACACAATTTTTTGCAGCCATAATGTATTTTTACATAAAAGGGGTGTTTGGACACAATTTTTTTTATCATGCATAACGTATTTTTACATTTTGTTTCGTATGTTTTGGGGACTCGGGGATGCTGCTGTGCACGGGGTGCACAGCAGCTGCTATGCAACTCAAAAACGGCGCTGTTTCATGCTTTGAACCCCCGCATGACCCCTTTGACTCGCGGAAGACCCTATGGACCAAGCTCTGACTTCTTTGACCCGCGTTGTTGACCAGACCTTCTCCTTCAACCTTCAGCGCGTGTGTTACACACCCGCGAGAGTGGATCTCACTCGCCCGCCACGCGCCACCTTCCTCCGGCGCGTGAGAACTATTCCGGCAACTTCTGGCGACCTTCCACCCAGCACCGTGATCGTATGAACAAGACGAACAAAACCCAGCCTTCAAATCTTGTTTACGATCACTCTAGGTAAGATCGGTACCCACCAAACCTTCCGCCGCCTTCCGTCGGTCTTCAAAACAACCGCGAGCACTTTTCCGGTGACCAAACTCAGCCGTGCCACTACTTGTGAGTTCGTCTGAGTGAGACGCACCCCCCTTGCTTGTCCGATCAAGTCCTCGAACAGTTTTGATCTCAACCCAAGCAAAACCGAGCTTCAATGGTGATTTCTTGGCTTTTTTTTTTTTTTTTGCGGTTCAAAGCATGAAACGGCGCCGTTTTTTAGCTGCACAGCAGCATCCCCGAGTCCATGTTTTGGAGGCTGGACTGCAGCTCATTTTTAATTTCGCATTATGGAGTTTGAACGGTTTTCTATGTATGGGACCGAGTAGTTTTCTTTGTCAAAAGCGTTGCATAATTTGGCATGCCAAATGATTTTTTTTTTTTTTTAATCCAACCTAACCTATACTAGATTATTTTTTTCAAAATCGATCGTCCTAGTGAGATTATTTGCAGCTGTAGAAAAATATTTACTTTTCAGAATGCATATGAATGCTTAAGATCAAATGCCGGTGACATAAGCTTTTAAATAAATTAGTGGTTAACAATCTACTCCTACTACATTATATATAATCATCTGAAAGGTTTTCTCCTTTACTTCTTTTTTTATGTGGTATTTTTGAATGAAATTTTAATCTACACAGAAACCAAAACCAAAAAAAAAAAAAGAATAAGAACAGTAGTAGCATTAGCACTTTTGAGTGACTTAGTACGTTTTAATTATCTTTGGAAACCACTTTTGTCATTAGTTTTGGATTTTAATACAACTTCTTTGGTATTCACTTGAATAGTTTGAGTGAAATTTTGGATTCCCGATTCCCCATGGGGATCCCCGTTCCCCGCATTGGGGCGGGAATGGGGATAGATATGGGTTTGGGGATCGGAGATAGAGGCAGTGGTATCCACCCTTACTCTCCTTATGCCCATCCCTAAGTGGCGCTGCAAAGTCTTTGTGGGTTTTCGACCCTGTTTAACCTTAGGGCACAAACCCAATTGAAATTTCATGCGCAAGAGTAAAAATTGAAAACCGAACCAGAACAACCCAACTAAACTGGAATTATCGGTCCGTCTTCGAAATAGTCCGAACCAATTTCAGCCCTAAATTATTCCGATTTGATTGTTACGTAATTTAGTTACCCGGCTCAGCGTGTGGGTTCACCATTCTTATTCTTCCATTCTGGGGCTTCCGCAATAATCGGTAAGATGCAATGTTATCAATCTCGTACGACAAGCGTACCGTTTTTTGACTGAAACGGTACATAGCGGTACTGGTCTGCATCTCGGTACTGTTTTAGTTTTGACGCAATAATTATTTTATATATTTTTAATAGTATTATTTGTAGATAAAATTACAATGAAAGCCCAAAGAAAAATATGAAATCTACTTTAATTATCCAAATATACAAGCCCATAGTCCAAAAAGAATAAATATTGCAAGCCTAATATCTAGCCCAAAAGATAAGCCCTAGTTTTTAGCAGCCATCAAACTCAGGCTTTGAGTTCCTGTCTGTCGCTGTTTTTATGGTAATAAGTAATATCCTTGCTCTTTTTAGTAGGGAGATTTTGTGTAATAGCTTGACTTCCCTTCATTGTAGCCCTCTATGGAGCCTGAAAGGTATGCTTCTCTTCTCTTCAAGTAGGGAAACTCTTTCATGATTATGATCATGATCACTCCATATTCATATAATTGCATTTCATGACATACTAGAGCTGGTCTGTTTGATTGATTGATTGATTGATTGTGCCCGTAGTAGCCCCAACCCCTTATTCCCCATTTCCGGCGGCACTAGCACGATAATGAAAACCTCATGAAGTCGATTAAATGTCCAAAAACTAAATCCCACTTTCACTCTGCTTCGCCTCTCTTCAGAACATCTTTCTAATTATTCGTGGCTATTGAGCTTTTGTAGGCATTTTAAACAGTTTGTTACTGTAGTTGTGTTGTATGAGTACCAGAGCGCCTTCGTTACTGATTCTATAGGGTAATTACACCGAAAAGTCCAAACTTCCTGGTTATGAAAAGTTTGCAATTGTTTTTGTAGTTTACATGTCATCTCAAGCTGTGGGATTCAATAAAGTCAGTTTTAGAATCGAATTTTTGCTAATTTATGATTGGAGAAACTTGTTTCATATACTGTCAACATTTCCATTTCCAGGTTGAATTCTCCTGACACTTCAGCCATTTTATTTGAACTCTTAGGCCATCAACTGCAGTTTTCTCAGGTACTTCTTGTAGGGTGTTTTTGCACATTTTGTTCTTTCTCCTTTTTTGAGGTACACTTATATAGTGTTACTTCTTACTATGGTTTTCTGGTCAAGGTTTGGGTCTTTTACTACTGCCCTCAAGAATCGTTCCTTCGAAAGTAATACTGGCCCGGAGTCTCGGTTCTTTTTGACAGGACCCAATTGCAAGGCCACCAAGTAGAACATTTCTGACGTTCTTTCTTTCTAATTTGTGTCTAACATTCCAGAGTACCTTGTTGCCTCTTCGGAATATACGATTGTTTGGTGTTTGTAAGATAAAGAATCAGACTTTTGTAATTCACAGAATTCTACGTGAAGTCATCCTTTTCGCTATCATCATAACATAACATAACATAACATGCCTTCAATGTCTGCTACATTAATCTTTATTTTTCTCCATTCCATGATATAGATTATCCAATATAACCATTATGGTACCTATTCTCTTACCTATATCTTAACAATTGGAACTCTGTTGCAATTGTTTAGGATCCCAATTCTAAGCATTTGGGGACCACAGTTTGGGATGCATCAATGGTGTTTGCTAAATTCCTGGTAATTTGTGATCCCTCAATTAGTCTTTGGCATTAATCTGTTGGAATTTTTTTTGCTCTACACGAAGTAGTTTCTTTTTTTAATCCAGAGCTATATGCATCTGTAGGAAGTTGTTACTTCTTGCCTGTCATGATTGGGCATTCAATACTCAGACTCTTTGCAATGTGTTTTTTTCATGACTCTTTTTACTTGGGAATGTTTTTCTTTCTTTATTGCTCTGTGTCTATTCTTTCTGGGTGAAGGAGAGCGGACGGGGAAGGCTTAGAGGAAAACAGTAGTCATCTCTAGGATGGTAGCACAATAATAGTTTTTGTAGCTCAAAATTTATTATTTCTGATTGAGATGGTATTTAATTCCGCGTAAGCGTTTCTTGAACTCATTGTAGCACCGAGTGTTGACAAAAACTTATTTACCATTTTAAAGCTGAAGCTGTTAAAGATCATGGCAGCTTTATTTTATACATTCTTCTCCATAATCTCTATTCAGGTCAAACCCGTGGCTTTACTTTTTACCTAGCAGACATTGCAGTTGAATGCTGGAACTATTGCCTGTTCTCTTACCAAGTAGAATTTCTAGTCAATTCCTCTGAAAGATTATATTGCTCGGGAGGGGTTAACACATGTACTTCTTGACTGTTCACTGTTTCGCTTATGGTCTTTGGTTGTGTATCTCAGGAAAAGAATTGCAGAAAGGGAAGATTTTCCCCTTCTAAACTGAAAGGAAAACGTGCTATTGAACTTGGGGCAGGATGTGGAGTTGCTGGTTTAGGTCAGTCTCTTCTGACATTGAAGGGTTAATTATATAAGTGTTATCTTAGAGAGGGCTCGTACTTATTATAATCTGTTATTCAGGCAATTGATAGTGTTAGATGTGTTTTTTCAGGCATGGCATTGCTGGGATGTGATGTAGTTTCAACAGACCAAACTGAGGTTTTGCCATTGCTAATGAGAAATGTGGATCGTAACGCTTCAAGAATCATGCAAACAGATCCTGGTTCAGGTGTCTTATAAGTTTCTGCAAATTAGTTTTTACTTCATTTCCTTAAACGCTGTCTCCAGTTTAATACTTAAATTATATCTATAGATTTAGTGTAAATTACTCTTACATGGGCACTTTTGATAATCGGACATGATTGGAGTACTAGTGATATCACCGATAGAAGTTTACCGTTATGGGAATATTGCAGCTTGGTTGCCTACTTATGGAGAGAATAGACGAAAGTACCATTCTCTTACGTGGAATTTTTATTTTTTTTTGTAGATTCCTTTGGTTCCATCGAGGTTGCAGAGTTGAACTGGGGTAATGTTGATCACATCAACGCTGTTGGTCCACCATTTGACTACATCATTGGCACCGATGTTGTAAGTTCCATTGAACAGGACCTATTAATGCAGAAAGCAAGTTAATCTCTTAATGTAGGCATCACATCAGCCAATATCGATGCTGTGTATGTAGTTAAAGAAAATTCATGTATATAATGTGTTTGTACGGATGCAATCATAGCTCAGTTCAGTGATATTTTGAGCGTTTTGATCCCTTGTTGGCTGTTGCATCCGTGTTAGCAACTTAGTTATTGGATTTACTTTCAAAATGTTTGAACTTCAGTTTGCTTTGTCCTGTCCAGATGCCAAATATTATCTTTGACAATAATTTCTTAATGCTGCATAGATTAGTGGGATTTTTTGGTGTATGACATTGTTTAATGATATCTCAAGTAAGCTAAAAAAATTCCAAATCTATAACCAGGTTTATGCGGAGCATCTCTTGGAACCACTTTTGCAGACGATGCTTGCATTATCAGGACCAAAAACCACTATCCTTGTAACATGCCTTCCGAATATCTACTTGTCTCCAGTCTCTTTCAAACCATTTTTTGGATGAACTCATCTGTTTAGTGAAATTTTCGTGCAGTTGGGGTACGAGATGCGTTCTACAAATGTCCATGGACAAATGCTTCGCCTGTGGAAAAGAAACTTTGAGGTGAAAAATGTTCCAAAGGCAAAGGTATAACTTTTACTTCAGTACTAAGACCTGTATTGACTTAGCATACATGAGAACTGAAGGCCCATGTAGTTCATGAAACTCCATTCCCACACCAGTGCAGTCTTGGCTGCTTCCAAAGCAAGTCCAAACTTTAGTTGTCTCAGTTTGGCTTTTGTAACTCCGTCAATGGAGAATCCCTGTTGTTTGCCGGCGAACTATAGGAGTGCAAAGTAAATCTTTACGGCGAACAAGTAGAATACCTGGTTTTCATCCTCTGCTTTGACCTTTATGTGTGGTCTTAAAAAAAAGGTTTCTCATGTTCCTTTCCTTTTCCCTGCAATCCGAACGCAAATGTAAGATCCAAACAAAGAGTGGGTGGTAGGTGCACCACACCTCCGGTATGATTGATGCTAAGAAAAACCTGCATTATCTATAGGTACAATACTTAGAATTCCTCTAAAAGTGTCTGCTTAGTAACTCATCCAAAAACTAATAATGAACTCTCTTGTGCAGATGGATAGTAAGTACCAGCATTCAAGCATCCAACTTTTCATCATGAGCTTGAAGCCTTCAGAAGGAAGTGCAGAAAGCACGAGCAATGGACTTGATCAGCAAATCAATGAGATCGGAACCACAGACACTATCCAAGAAGAGGACCAAGATGCTGATAACAATAATGACACGGAAAAATTGGATGATTTTGGTGACAACAAAGCCAAGGAAGATGGTGTGTTCTCCCCAAGTATTCACAATGGGAAGCTTAGTGAATGGGAGGCAAGGAGGTTTGGCTCTATGGCTGCGAGGCTTCTTCAAGATGTCAGGATAACTTAGTTATTTCAGGTTTTTAAAACTTTTTGCGCTTATTTCTGGCTCTGTTATCTTCATACGAGTATGCTATTTACATTATGAATAGGATTGTACGTCTTCAGAGTCTGTGTATCCAAAATATTTGGTATCTCAGGACTTCCTTTTTGTATGGAGACACTCATTTATCTGTTTATGTTTTTTGTCAACTGCGAGTACTGAGATCAAGGAACACTATTAGAGATCTCCCCTGATATCTAGATGCTTGTTTTTAATAAAAAAATACTAATGCAAATATCAACAGAAGATGGTATGGCTTAAATTCATCATTTAACTGGTCGTTGAAATGCCATCATAGGGATAGTGTTTGAAGAATTTACGGTGTATTCACTCCTGCTGAATGAACTACAGACACAGGCAGGGACTTGGTTAACATAGTAAAGTGAGTAACCATAGGGCCGTTAACAATTATGCAAAGCCTACAGTTCGTGGAACAAAATGAAGTTTGTCAATCGAGAATCCCTGTTGTATTTTTTTTTTTTTTTTGGTGAAAACCAAACATAAAATATACTCCATTTCATTAAAAGAAAGCGATATTTGTCTTAACATTTGATTAATATGAAAATAATAGAAAATGATAAAAAAAAAAATGAATTTTTTTGCAACTCGTTGAAGCATAATTCCTTAACTTTTGTACTTGCTTACTACTCCACAGGAGAACTTTATTTCCTTCTGAAAAGTGACAAATCTTATAACACTTCCCATTATGTACATAGTTTTTATTTTCCTGCCATAATTCTAGAATATGATTTCTAATTGAATATGTGATCAAGATTTACATTTCTGTTATTTTATTATCATTATTTTTTTTTTTTTTTTTTTTTTATTTTTTTTCCAAATAGAGAAGTCATGAGGATATATATACATCCTAATTCTTTCTTAAGATTTCCGTAATTCAAGTTGAGCAAGTCCCAAAATTTAGAAGTGCTGCAACCAGTGACGAATTGAAGTGGAATTTTTACACTCAAGAAAGGTTACTTGTAAGAGATGTGGCTAATGTCCTCGAAATAATGAAAAAATAAAGAGCTCAATAATCTTAACATTCGTTTCATCTACAAGTAACATTTTCAGATCTGCTTGTTCAGCATGCTCAGATCCGGAAAAAAAAACAAAACAAAACAAAACAAAGAAAGTTCATGAAGTATGAATCCGGAAGCCTGAAATGTTTACTCCGAAAATAAAATAAAAATAACTTTTGCATACAACATGCTCCCCAAAAATAGGTAGTAAGCTAGTCCAAAGACATGCTTTCCATATTTCTGAAGTACCAAAAAAAAAAAACAGACATGCTTTCCAACGTGGGTTTATTTAAATTTCAAAAAAAAAAATATATTATACAAATGGAGGTTTATTCTAGAACTACATTGAACCAATTCGAGAATGGTTGTTTGTAATTTGCCGCAGAACTTGACTTCCATTGAAGTATGACGAAGAGCTATTCCCAGATAAATTCAAACTGGAAACTGAATCCATATGAAGTCCCAAATAAGATATCAGCGGGTCTGCCAGAGACCCATCAATAACAAACCTCAATCGGTCAGAAACCACTGTCGGAAATCGCAAGAGTCTCCTATACCCCACTGTCGTGCCATTGATCACTTCCTTCCATATTCCTTTCTCATTCAAAGCATCGAGGTGAAACCCGAAAACCCTTTGTCCAAGTTGAATGGGCTCTTGAACTTGCAAAACATTGAAAGTGACCGACTCCTGAAAATCCAAATACAAAATCCAATCTGGCTGATTTTCCTCTGGAGCCCAGTAGGAGTAGATTCCTTCTTCAAGGACATTCATGGAATCGAACTCAGAATCAATTATGCCTTGTCTTGTACTGCTTGCTGAAATGGAGGAATTTTTGGCTAAATTATTGGAAAAGATGGATGTCCGAAGTTCACTGAACTCTTGAAGAACTTTTACATCTTCGTCTGATATGAGACCGGAAGAATTTGGTGGCACGTTTAGTAAGAAGAGGCAGTTCCTGCCAACTGACTTGTAGTATATGTCGAGGAGAGTTTTTGCTGATTTTGGAGCTTCTGATGGGTGCCAAAACCAACCGGGTCTAATGGAGACATCACACTCAGCAGGGACCCAGTCGTGGCCGAATGGATCTCCTCCTTGTGAATACCTGTGGTACAAAGAAATGGTGACGAAGTGAGGACCTTATTCCACTGTTGAGTAATCAGAATGCATAATCAAGAGGAAAATGGATAAAAAGGTTCAGGGATCGAAAAACTAAGTTTTCCAATTTCGTTACTCTTTTGGGAAACACATGGAACATTGGTGTCTGTTGAAGATTCATGCATGGAGCAACATCAGCGGTTTTTTAGAGTCCTATGTGAAACATTAGTTACCAATCCCTCAGATATCTACACGGGTATTCAATTTCCCCAAACAGTCCTCAAAAGATGCCAAAAGGTAAGAAAATATCCTCTTTCAAGCCGAAAAAGATTCGTGGTCGTGGTTGCGGTGGGAGGAAGAGATGTCATTCCTTTCAGCAAGGCAATGGAGTTTTGCAAATCAGATTGTTCAAGTCGCGGAACAAATTCACTCTGTTAAGAACCTTTAAGCTCTAAGAAGAAATTAGACTCGCTTCGGGTTAAATGAATGTTCCAGCAGATTGCTCTCAGACTATTAGAAAACTACTGAAGCTAAGATTGGTGACGCTTAACGCTTGGATTGATAACTGGAATACTATAAGTCCTTTTGGAGAAAGAAGGTACAAGATCTGGGAAAGTCTCTACAGGCATGGATCGTCTCTCATAATGGTGATCAGAAGAAGAATGATGTGGAAATCATATTCAAGCCGATTGCAGAAGATGTTAGAGCTAGAGTCAGCTCTTGGAAACAAGTCAAATAATTGTGATAACTGGCCACATTTGTCTTTCTGGGGGGTAGTTAGGGAAGAAAATATCCTCTTTTAAGCCCGAACAGATATAACGATCTACACACATTTGAGTGAACTGCCTGTAATTCGCGGGGTAATTAGGGCTTACCCTTTTTGTTTCGCGCGTAATTTGTTTCTTATCAATGGATTATTTTTGCCAACCAATGAAAAGCAAGGGGATAAAGTGATACATAATCTGATGTATTGTTAGCGTAAATGTTCAAGCGACAAAAATCATCTTCTCATTTGACTGTCAAATGGTTCACTTGGAGTTTGGAATCCAAGCTCTAAGGAAACCGAAATGCCCAAAACCAGTATAAGGGTATTGCACCCTGAAAAGGGGTGCTATACTTGGCATAATTCTCCAATGGGGATGGAGTTTTAGGCAACAATGATGCGTACAATCAGACAACAAGAAACAGAATTGTAACTTTCTGGTAAAAGACAAAAGGTTAGTTACTTATCCACCAAACTAAGCTTTCTGAGTACTAGAATTGAACATACACATCATCTCTTGTTTTAAAATTAAATAGAGGACTCACTTGGTATCCGTGCCCCCAATTTCAGCAGCGCTTGTGTTGAAAACGGACCAGCAAGTGGTTGCAGCAGTACCGGCCTCGTCTCCGACCCATCTGACATCCGGACCAGCATCAGAGAAAATAACTGCCTGTGGCTGGAGTTGATGAATGTAACTAAACCAATCATCAAAGAAATACTCCATGTCCTCCTCTCCCTCCCCTTTTGCACCGTCCAACCATACCTCTCTTATCACGCCATATCTGTTCTGGTTTCCAAACACAGAAATAAACCTTAAAAAACAAATTACCTCAATTCTCTATTCTTGTTCCAAAGGAAATTCATGCATGAAAAGAAAAAAACAAGGCAATCCTGGTAGCTATGGATGAAATGACCTATGAGGCTATGACTGATAGGTCATTTCCATCTAGGAAAGAAAATTGGCTTGGACACGTGATCATTTGAAGAAAACTCACCGGTCCATCCACTCTATCTCCCATTGTACCATTTATATGGCATTGTCAGGTATGAATCCACCACTTACAAAAAGACCAATGCTGAGAATTGTGGGCATAGCTGCAAATTGCAATTATACCATACGACTTCATGAACATTTTGCTCTTAGGTTTAAGATGTTTAAATTATGCTCTTAGGTTTCAGATGTTTGAATATTTGCTTCTGCGTTTGTCCCATTTGTAATGTGTTCAGAAATTATGCAGATGCCCAAAGTTATTTCTTTTGAAAACACAATCAATCAGCTTGAATCAACACAAGTTAATCAAAACTTGTAACTTTATAAACACCTCGAAACATTCCACTATGTCTCAATTCTCACAAAGTCAAAAAACCCAATTGACAAAATAGCTTATCAACCACAACTACAAAAATCAGAACGAATCAAACTAACCACAGCTGGAACAATTACTCAAAAACAATACAAACCCATGTTGCAAAACCCAAGTACATACCCAAAAACCTTTACAGCAGTCATAAAATTGCTCCATACTACTCAAAGAATTCAAACAAACCCAATAGACATATTATCTAAACGATTTTCATTACCTCGTGAGCAACTCACTCATCTGCCCCAAATAATACTCATTATACTCAACAGTCTTCCCATAGGTCGACTCATGCCGATCCCACGGCGATAGATAAATCCCCAACTGAACCCCTTCCCTTTCAGCGGCTCTAGCCAATTCCCCAACAACATCCCCACTCCCATTTCTCCAAGGACTAGACTTCACAGAGTAATTCGTGTAGTCAGATGGCCAGAGGCAAAACCCGTCGTGATGTTTTGCTGTTAGAATTACGCGTGAAAAGCCGTTATCTTTGGCTACTCTGACCCATTGGGCGGCGTTTAGGGCGGTGGGGTTGAAGATGGAGGGAGGGGCGTGACCGGAACCCACCTCGGCGCCGGTGAAGGTGTTTGTGCCGAAGTGGAGGAAGAGGGCCATGTCGGATTGTTGCCATTGGAGTTGGTTAGAGGTTGGGATGGGGAGGAGTGGGAGTGGGGGTGGGGTTTTGAGGGGTGAGGAGAGAGAGTGGGGTAGAGAGAGGAGAAAGAAGAGGAGGAGGAAGGAGGTGTGGAGGGGAATGGGGTGGGTGAATTTGGAGGGTGTTTTGAAGGAGGGTTTGTGATCTGGAGTTGCGGCGGCGGCGGCGGTGGTGTTCATGGTGGGTTTATATGATACTCTTCCTTCCGGAGACAGAAGAGTTCTCCATGGAGAGAGAAGAGCTTAATGGTAAGTCAGAGGTATGGATGCTTTGGATCCAAATTTGACCAATACGGAACCAGAAGAGGTGGTTCTGTCTGCATCCGCTGTTGGGGCCGGGGGTAAAGGAGTACCATGGTGAAGCAAGGTAAAGCCGTGAAGGTGCTGTAAATTCTTGAAGCGGGGCTCTGTAGTGAAGTCGACTCAGCGGTCCGATCTGTGATCGATGATCCATGTAAATGAGATTTAAATTATACTCTGAACCGTCGATCGCTAACCGAACGCCTAACCGAGCTCACTATATCCTGTAGTGAGCTCCTCACTACAAAGTCCCCGCTCTCATGAATTCTCGGGGGCGGGAATAGTCGAGTTACACTAAGTTAGCCTGAATACACTTACTTTCGGGGAGAAAAAAAAAAGGGTGTCTTGAATTGGTATTTACATTCCGGTAATTACTAGTATTTCAAATTTATCAATATTAATGGTATTTTTTTACATCGAATAATTAAGTATAAATACAAATTCATCTTTAAAGGTAAAAAAAATTGCAAATAGCATGGTATCATCCGGTGCCGGTATCGGACGTTCGGTAGTTAGTATGGACCGATATTTGAGCCGAAACGGTATTATAGATCTACCGGATTTAGGCCTCCTTTGGGTAAAAAACCAGTTTTTGGTTTTTAAAAAAACCATTTTGTCCTTATTCAATTTTTTTTGCATTCGTTAGTTTTGCATCAAAATTTTGTGGTTTCTGGATTCCTCTTGACGAGACGAATCTAACAAGTATAAATTTATGGTCAAAACTCAAAAAAAATTAATAAAGCCAAAATAGTTGGATTATTGGCCAATAATCCAAGTATTTTGGCTTTATTCAAAAAAATATTTGGTTTGACCATAAATTTATACTTGTTAGATTTGTCTCGTCGAGAGGAACTCAGAAACCACAAAATCTTGACGCAAAACTAACGAATGCAAAAAAAAATTGAATAAGGACAAAATTGGTTTTTTTAAAAACTGATTTTTTACCCAAAGAGGTTACTCAAGTTCTTTATATGTCACACAATTTCTAGTACTGGTTCTGATGAGATGTAGCGTAGTATGGGCTAATTTTGTAGGGTAGTCGTAGTATCAGTATGGGCTTGGACCAGGCCATTTATCACTTTGGCCCGATTAGTCAGGGTTAAGTTGTTAACACCAGCCGCCCTCTACAATGGAAAGCGCCTAACTTTGCTTTCAATAAGAATCATTACACAAATTTTAATAAAGTGAAAACAAATTAATTATGGAAATGGAAGTCGTGACTAAGTTCAATGACAAGTATAATCTGTTTTTGTTTGCTAAAAAAAAATTGGGAACTAGATGGGTTTTGTCGTTGTCGTTGTTGTTAGCTAAAAAAATGGTATAATCTAGACTCATCGTTGTGAGAAAATTTAAACTATAAGAATCAACTTATGTGATGATATTAATCCTAATGGGTGTTCTGTTTTCAAATTATACTGAAAGCATCTCTTTTATTATTGCCCACAGAACAAACTTTCTGGATGAAAACCCACTGCTTAGTTCACCTTCCAGTGGAAAAAGGCCTCTAATCAACATTGATTGTACCCCAAAGGGAGGCTAGATGAATTTCTTACACGTAGAATTCATAATCGTATGATTCAGATACTTGAAAAGACGAGCAGTTACCTAGAAAAGACAGACCAGGACAAGAGAAAAGAGGAGCCTTGATGCTTTATTCCAATGCCTTTTACGATGAGGGGGATTCAAAACTGTTTGAATTGTGTAATCACCAAATGTTTATAGTGGTACACGACCCAACGGAATTCTTTATCGGGTAAGTTCTGACCAGCACGCGGTGTCCAAAGGGTTGTTCAGCACTTTCACTTCATTTCAGGTATCTAAGAGAGGGACTTTTTAGGTGACATGAGTTCAACAAAGAAGCGAATATCTTCTTCTTCTTCTTAACCCGCGCTTGTGCATTTTATATTAGATCTTTTCCATATAAACTATAAGAGCATGTCAAGTTTTGTAGATCCTATGTTGACATTTTTATACAAAATATCAACTTAGAGCAAGGAAATTTATCTTCTTCCCTTTCTCCATCGAGCTACCATTTTTCGACCACACTAAAAAATAAAATAAACCAACATTAGTAAATTTAGTTGCCATTGTGTCAAAGTGAAAATACTTGAGACTGAGTTTTTCGTTTGATTTTAGCAAAATGAGTTCTCCAGGTCCTAAAATCTGGAGAACTCATTAAAAAGTTTTCTCATCAAATCACTTGACTTAAAAATTGCATCTTATGACTTTCATGCCGTTCAATTTTCTTGAAAAATCATGACAATTTTGCTACCACCACGCAAAATTACAAAAAAAAAACTTATACACACTCACTCACCTGAGTGAGTGGTTTTAAAATTATTGAAATCTTAGATTAGTAGGGCAATAGTTAAATGTTTCATTTCTCACTCTTGCTTGCAACTATATTCACGGTTAAAAGGCTCCATAATTTCTTGGGCTAAAAAGTTAGATTTTATTTTTTTTTAAATTTTTTTTCAGCTTAAAACAAGAAAATACGGTTACAAATTCTTAAAAATAGTTGATCCGGACATTCTGTTATTAAAAAAAAAAAACTAAAAAGAAGAAGGAGGAAATACAAGTCGGGATTACCCTTTTTGTTTTTAAAAAATCCCAGCATATTGGGCCGTCGGTATACCCTGGAATGTTGGACTCAGCTTGAGTAGGTTTAGGTTTTTGCCAGACAATCAATAAAGGTCCAAGAAGCAAAGCCCAAAACTGTTGGCAGGGGTGCAGCCGTGCAGAACTCCTTTTCTCTTTTAGTTTTTGGATGAAATTAGTACAATAATTAGTCTAAAGTCTCACACAAACTCACAACTCTCAACAATTATGATAGGAACTCATTTTTTTAACAAAAACAAAAATAAGTCAAGTATACAGATTTTTTTGGCTTCTTTTTTTTCTTTATTCAACAAATTTTCAATTTAAATTATAATTTTTTACTTTTCTAATTTCTCTCGTCGAGAATAACCAATAATCCATAAATAAATAAAAATTGATGCAAAACTAACAAATACTCCTAACCGCTTGAGGAGTACGAATTTTTTTATAAAAAAAAAAAAAGACAAGTGGCTTATTTAATCCAAACAAGGCCTTATATGGGTTCCAGTTCTTTTCTGCTTGTTTGGATAATTCGAAATATTATAGACTAAACGATAGGAAGATAGTTACCCACATAGAAGTGGTTAAAGGTAAAATACAGGCCCAAAAAACAAACATAAACTTAATCGAGCACTTGCCTAAGATTTAGGCTATCCCTAATCATAAACTCCTTAATAAAAATAGGCATAACATCTGTGTATGAAATCCTCGTCTTGCTCAACACCTAGCGAAGATCTTCGCTAGATGGCTAGCACACTTATTCCCTTCTTTGTAAATGTGAGTTAGAGTCGCTTCAATATGAGCTAGGAGAGCTTTTGCATCTTTGATGATGTTGTGTTGGGGATGATTTTTCGGGGCACCTTCATTCACCAGTTTTACCGCAATGCTCGAGTCAGACTCCAGGGTTCTCAGGGCCTAAGACGAACTTGTAGAACGAGGGCCCTATGTTTTCTTTTGAAAAAAAAAAAAAAAAACTAACCTCAAAATACTACTTACTTGTCCCGTTCCCCCCCCCCCCCCCCCCCCCCCCAATTCTTTCCATTATTTCGGCTAAAATTAGGTTTTGATCATATTATTTTTTGCATCAATAAAAAAATATCCATTTGGAACTATGAGTTTGTGAGAGAGAAAAAATTGTCATGGACAATGAAAAAGAGATGCCCCAAGATTAAACTGTGTACCTATTGGATAGGGAAACTAAGATTTTTCACTAGGCTACTCATTGATTGTATAAGCGATAGATTAAATATATATTACATACCTGGGTGTAACTATCCGGGACCCTAATTTTAGGCCAAACTTCTGGGGCTTAACTCGACTGTCTTGCTCGCCTTAGCTCAAGGCCGACCCTTTCAGACTCAATGACCACCTTGGCCATATTTTTCTCAAAAATTATTATTAGCCCTCAGTAAATTGCCTATATCTTTGTTCCCAAGCTCGTGTCCGACACCAACTTTCCATAAAAATCGAGTAGCCACCTCCCATCTTGATCACAGAACAAACCTCCAAAGCCAGCTTTCTCATTTGTAATGTTTTTGCACCCATCTGTATTGAGCTTGATTATACCTGCAAGGTGTGGTACCCATAAATTAAATAACTTGTTCCTGGAGCCATTGTGAATAACAGATTAGAAAGCCCCACTGATATCTTTAGCATAGGAAAGGATGGATTTGAAACTCATTGTCATAGCTACATCGACATTATCAAAGCTTTTTTTATTACGATTATTCCATATTTGCCATAATATAGTTTATAAATAACGTCCTCCAAGGGATATCCATTTCCGATTCCCAAAATTTGTTTTGCTTTTAAATTAGAAGAAATCCAGTCTAAAATGGGGCCATCTAATCTGCTATTAAACCATTGGCTGTTGCAAAAGAAAGACCAAATTTCAGTGGCCTTAGGACATTTGCTAAACAAATGATTTATGTCCTCAATTGCACCTTGGCACCTCGGGCATAAATTCATAGGGATAATGCCTCTATGAGCTCTAAGTTTATTAGTAGGGAATTTCTTATGAAGGATTAACCACATGAAAGTTAGCAGGAACATTTAATTTCCAAAACCAATTTCACCATTGCAAATCTCTGCGCTCCCTATTAATCAACTCATAAGCAGCAGAAACAGAAAATTTACTGTCCTGGGAACCAAACCAAGTGGGCGATCAGAGGCATTGGAAAAATTAGAAAGGCGAATATTATGGATCTGGTTAACAGTCTCATTATCAATCAAGTGAGAGATACCCGAAATGTTCCAAACACCATTTCTATCAATGACATCGCTAACCTTTTGATTAAAACCCACATGAGTCCCAAGAAATTTCAAACCCAGAGGACCATCACCACACCACCAATCGTTCCATAAATCAATCCAGTATCACTTCCAATAACCCATTTAGCTCCCTTCTGAGTAATCATATGTGTTTTCTTTATACTTCTCCAAGTATGAGATGCACTCTAGAACTAGGCCAATTAGCTAGCCAAAGTGTGATTCTTCAGATATTTCTTTTTAAGGATGTCCATCCAAGGCTTATCTTCATTAGTATTCAGAGTCCATCCTAGTTTCATAAGAAGGGTAAGATTTTGATTTCTAGCCTTTTTTAGACCTAGCCCACCTTTATCTTTGCTTTTACAAACCTCATTTCAAATAAAAGGGTGAATTTTTTTTCCTGCTAGCAGTGTCCCCCCCACAGAAAATTCATATTCATCTTATCAAGCTTATCACACACATGCTTAGGGATTTCCATAGTTTGCATCAAGTAACTAGGCTTAGGGGAAGTGACATGTTGAACTAAAGTAGCTCTACCAGCAAGGAGAGAGTATTAATTACTACTCCAGCCTTGAAGTATTTTTTGGACTTCTTCAATCAGAGCATTAAAGTGGTGTTTAGTAACTCGACCATGTAATAACAGAACGCCTAGATATCTGCCAAGGTCTGAAGTCAAAGAAATCCCACTCAAAGCATGCACTAAGTCTTCTAGCTCTCCTTCTCGGGACATTAGTAGAAAAGAAAATCTTAGATGTCCAAAGGCTAATAGTTTGGCCAGATAAGGCACAAAATTCCATAAGGACTTCAATTATGGTATTGCAAAGTTTTGAAGCTGTCTTGGCCAAAGAACAAGTCATCAGCAAAGAACAAATGAGTGAGAGGAGGAGAGATATTAGAGACTTTTATACCTTTCCAACTCCCCTCATCAGATTTGGTATTGTTCAAGGCAAAAAGCCTTTCCATACACAACACAAATAAATATGGGGACAGAGGGTCTCCCTATTTGAGTCCTCCTCCAGGAGAGAACTCCTCCAAAGCTTCCCCATCCCAGAGCACCGAGGTGGTAACACTCGTAACACGTAACACAGTTAATAATCAAAGAAATCCATTTCTCATTAAAATTAAACTGTTGAAGAGTCTCCTGGAGGAAGCTCCAAAAGATTTTGTCGTAAGCTTTCTCAAGATCGATTTTAAAAACCATACCCCCAATTTTTCCTTTCTTAGATCTGAAAGTGTGAAGGATCTCTTGGGTAATAATAATTTTATCAGTAGCGATCTCCCAGGTATGAACCTACTCTGACGGGGGCTAATGATCTTATGAAGTAAAGGTCTCAATCTTCTAACAAGGATTTTAGTTATGGTCTTATATACAGTAGAACATTACAAAGACTTATGGGCCTAAACATGGTCATATTCTCAGGATTCTCGCATTTGCGAATAAGGGCAATAAGAGTTTTGTTCACTTCCTTAGACACAGAGTTTGAATTAAAACAAGTTTTGACAAACTCACATACATCGTTACCAGCAATAGTCCAATAATTATTATAGACAACAGATTGTATCCCATCAGGGCCTCATTTGTATGAAGGAAAAGTAGATAATTAATCTCTATATTGTATGATCAAGTTGTTATTTTGTGGATTAATTTTCCTACTTGGTTTGTTTATGAACTCCATGCTAAACAGAGTTAGCCCACTGAGATTAGCTGTTAGGAATCAAACGAAGACAGAGGTTTGAGCCCATGAATTACATAAAAATAAAATAAAAAAATAACACCCAAAGACTGTCAGTTTATCTGGGTTGGAAAATTTTCTTTATCCAATCTGAACGCGACACATTTAGAGTTATTCTTGTTTTTGCATTATCATGCCAATGATGCATGCAAAGTAATATAGAATTTAGGATAAGCCTGTCATGTAATCTATATTATGAAAGTCACTTATTGCTCTTGTATACCGACAAATTTGGCGTTTTACTCATGTGTTTTTTTATTTAAAATCTTCGACTGGCATGTAAAGTATGTTTGACATCTAAATCACCTGTATTAAATAAGTATATTGGACCACATATATTATTAGATTTATTTAATGCCACCTTAAGAACATTATGAGTATTTTTTGCCATCCGAAAGCAATGTCCTACGAGAATTATGCTCTTTCCCTAAGCAAACTTCCAAAACAACCAACCTGTTAGAACCTTTTTGTATGTTGACAACAGATCATGATATCCTAAGCACAGACAACAGTTTCAAAGCAACAGGGGTTGGCCAAGCGATCTCAAATAAAGTTTTACGGGTTTGCTCTCTTTTAAAGTCTCAGGTTTAGTTTTTCTTTGTTAGCAAGTACTCTTCGGGATATCTCACTCCCACACTTAAACGTGTGAAACGGTTATAAGAAAAGGTTGGAAGGCTGTAGAAATTAATCTGAGGTGCGCACAAAATAGCTCGGAACACCATCCATTAAAGAAAAAAATACTAGTTCCCAAATTTGTATTTCATGTGTCAGAGGACTATCAGTGTTCAGTAGGGTTCCACAACCTTTTGACGTTTGCACTTCGCAAGAATAGACCTACCTAGAAAAAGGCATTCCAAAGACCTACCTGGAACATTACGCGTGAAAAATGGGGTATGTTTATACTGTCCTGATCTAATGAGGGATTTCTCATTTTGTTAAAATACGGGTCTATCATTTTCTGATTGAATTTTAATGATCCAAACCGTTTAATTTGTTAAAAATATGTTTTCAAGAGTCCCCGCAATGAATCACAAAAAAAAAGACCTGAAAAGGCTTGACCCAAACAGTTTTTGGTGATTCATTACGGAGACCCTTAAAAACATGTTTTAAACACATTAAATGGTTCGGATCATCAAAATTCAATCGGAAAATGGTAGCTCTATATTTTAACAAAATGAGAGATCCCTCATAATTAGATCCGAACTGTGGATCTGTGGATCTAATATCGATCAACAGATTATCACTGAATATAATTTTACTTAAAATCTATATCAATTACTGCATGGTTAAGGTGCAATATATTCTCACATGGTTTTTAGTTTTTCGAAATTACATTTTACATTTTAATTGGCTCGAGTGTTTGTTTCATGGGTAGGGAGCAGCTAAAAATTAAGGTACGGAATGAAATGTCAAGCTTTTTCCATTTTTGGATATTATATATGGAGTCCGCGCCATAATTGAAAAGTTTTATTTTTTTAACACTCGTTGATATCATCAACCGTGCTATAATTCATGTGGATCAAATATCGATCATTGCTACAACTTTGGAAGCAATGGGCCCTGTAGTGAGGTAACTCATTATAGGGTTGTAGAATTTGTAGTGTAATGAGCTCCATCCAACCGTTCATCTCGGCACCGACGGCTTGGATTTCATCCAAATTCCAAATGATCTGAACCGTTCATTGTTTGGATTAAAATTTGAGTGTTCATTACCAAGATGGATGGCTAGATGGGCTCGCTACAATCTTACAGTGAGCCCCTCACTATAGAAACCCCGTACCATGCAAATTTGACATGATATGAACAGTTCTGATCAAGTATACTACAGTACGTAAAAAGTTTCTTAGTAAGATACTTATCAAATAAGTTTTGTAAGAGCATCTCCAACAAATTCAACAAAATTCTCACCAAATTGGTTACAAAATGTGTTATACACTGATATAGTTAGCCAAAAAATATTACCTCTACCCAACAGACTAGCCATTTGGCTCAACAAAAAAAAAAACAGTCTAACTTGTCTTCTACCAGTATCGCGCGTGCACGTCAACCGCGAGAGTGGATCTCACTCTCTCACACGCGCGGAACTTCACCAGTGCGTGCGAGCTCCTGCCATCTTCTCCGACGACGAGTCTTAGACCATTGACATCGCCTCAACGAGACCTTCAACCATCTTCGGTCAAATCGATTTTAACCAGTACTCGATCGCTATAATTTTTTAGGGGGAGTTCTTGAATGGATTTTATGAGATAAAATGGAAAAGTTGATTTTAGTTGATGTTTTATAGAGGGGTGATAAAATCACATTGTTTTCCCAATAGATGAAATCTAGGTGATAAAATAGTTGTGGACCACTATGAGTTTCAAAAATGGTTGATAAAATCTAGTGTGATACAGTAAAATCTATTCATAAAAGATGATAAGATGATGATAAAATCAAATACTCCTAATTCATTCAAGAACTATCCTTAGCATGACTAATGATCTTGGCGATGTTTGATTGAAGAATGAAGTATGAATTCAACAAATGGACAAATTGAATACTGTAGTAGTGAGAACCGAGAAGGATCTATTTTCCTCGGCATAAATATTCAAATTGAACTGTACAAGCCTTTGAATATCCTAATAACATGACAGGGGAGGTCATGAAACAGTGGAATACCCTGACAGTAGATCTCGTCATCATGCAATTTTGGACCCCCAAGGGTTGTTCCCTATGTGGATCACTTGCCATTTTGCAACCAAAAATTATACGCGCACGTAAGTCCGTGTACATATGATGAACGGACGGTGCATTTTAACCGTTCAAAAGTATTTTCAATCATTTTTTATGATACGGATTTTATTTAGTCTTTGACCGCTAAGAAAGCTTTAATTTTGACTGGTCAAGGAGTCATTAAGATTCGAACCATTGATTTGTTGAAATAGACGGTTAAGATGCGAAGTCCTGTTAGGGGTACAACATTTTAGTGTATACCAAATTTCAATCATTTTTTATGATACGGATTTTATTTACTCTTTGACCGGTAAGAAAGCTTTAATTTTGACTGGTCAATGAGTAATTAAGATTCGAACCATTGATTTGTTGAAATAGACGGTTAAGATGCGAAGTCCTGTTAGGGGTACAACATTTTAGTGTATACCAAATTTTCAATCATTTTTTATGATACGGATTTTATTTACTCTTTGACCGATAAGAAAGCTTTAATTTTGACTGGTTAAGGAGTAATTAAGATTCGAACCATTGATTTGTTGAAATAGACGGTTAAGATGCGAAGTCCTGTTAGGGGTACAACATTTTAGTGTATACCAAATGTACATTGCTTTCGTGGAACCTATATCGGGGTCTCACACAAATGATCGGAGCCGCTCAATTTTCTTAAAAACACTTTTGTAAGGGCCAATATAAAAAAAATAGCTTATTTTAACATCGGTAAGGCCTCGATCAATTATTTGCCCAATTTCTTGTCACTAAATTGGGCATAGAATTTATTGAGTCTTTACCGATGTTAAAATGAGCTAATTTTTTGTAGTGGCCCTTAAAAAAGTGTTTTAAAAAATATTGAGCGACTCCAATCATTTGTGCAGGACTCAAAACAAGTCCCACGGAAGTGGTGTACATTTGGTGCATGTACACTAAAATGTTGTACCCATAGTTTTATGGTTTCCCATTTATTTAAGTTTCTTTTTAAGGAGCGACGAATTGATTTTCGGCGTGCTCGATCTATCATCTGTTAGCATTAACTAACAACACCGAGGTGTTGGAAATCAACACCCCGAGATTCAAGGATCCTAATTTTAATAGGACTTGACCTCGTAAACACCTAAAAAACATCCCATAACATTGGGAGCAAGTATGCAACTCTTGCTATCTTATCGCTCAAGTTCTTTCTACTTTCTCTATCACAAATGGACTGATTTAGGTATAGTATTGGTTGGCACTACACCGGTGTCCTTAATTGTTGCTCGTAGATCATAAATTGAGAACGCCGAAAACAAATTCATCAAGGAGAATTAAACATTGGTCCAACTAAAAATCACCAAAAAGTTCAAAAGTTGCAATAAACGTTCACATATTTTCTGTTAGCTTCCAATTAGATGTGTGCATAGTATAATTTTTTGGATGTTTATAACTACTCCAAAATGTGGTTCATTCAACGAGTTTACAGATATTCAATCGGCTTGATTTTTTTTTACAAGTTTGTTCAACGCGTCAAGCTCCACATTGTAAACGTTTCAGACCACATTACTAAAATCGAACCGATTTCGAGAAGGCTTATCCTAAGTTAAAAGGAAATTAATCATTGCTCTTATTCACTAGAGAAAAGAAACGTATTCCTCCAACTGGAACCAATTTTATTAGTGTGAGAATAATAGTTAGCCAACCTAAGCCGATTGTGATAAGCAGGGGTCAACTCTATTGGGGGACCCATTGAATTTATATTTTATCTTATATGTCTGGTGGGCCCCCATTCCACAGTTTGTAAATCTAAAAAACAATGGTCAATGATGAAAAACTAATCAATCCATTAATTACTATTGCCAAGTCCCAATCAAAATGAGACCATTGCTGTGGACCCATTCCTTCATGCCGCGATAGGCGTCTGAATTATAATGTTTATTAATTAGTGACAAAATGAATTATAAAAATGATTAGATTAATATATGATTAATTTAATAATGAATTTAACAGACTTTTTCATACAACAAGTTGATGCCTGTTCTTCAACTTATTTACCTAATTAAACTTGTTTATGGGAGGACTGAGATTTTTATTTGTTTTTGTCTTCCTACCAAAGCCGGAGCCACTTGTTAGCCTTTTCTTATATCCCTTTTGGGTCCGTGGTGACAAATGATTATCGCAGAGAGGGTGTCAAACTAGTCGGGATGTCTCTTTTGCATTGTGATACTGTCTTACCATGGTTCATTTTAATCTTTGAAATTCATTTTCAAAGACTAATAAATATTCTTTTGCCGTACCCAAAAAAAAAGAAAAAGCGGAGCCACCATTAAATGTCCAAATCCATTTTTTTTAACATTATTTCTTTGGTTCTCCCTTATAACAATTTAATTAACCCATTTGGCCGACCATTTTCCATTTCTAGCAAGGCGAAGCGATTCGATTCCCTTTGGTCAATTATTTGTTCATTTCTCAATTAGTTAAACAGGTTATCGAAATTTTAAAAAATACTAGATAAAAAGCGTGTTAAAGTTCTGTACATCATATTACGTTGATACATCATATTACGTTGACAATTTCTTTACCTGATAATAAGGTTGCAAATGAATCAAGCCGTTCGTAAAATATTCGAAACTCGACTCAGTAAAGTAAAGGTTCGTTCGAGTTTGATTCGTCTACTAAATGAACCGAACTTTAACTTCAATTTATGCATGTTTTTTCATATACTGAACAGTGAACACACTTATAAGTATCTGCTTTCATAATTTTCTATACGTATGAACTTGTTTATGTACATAAAATCATTTACATATTTAGAGACCTGCAAAAGGCTTAAACGCCTGATATTTTTGGCTCGTTTATGCTTGTGAATAAGTTTGAGGTTGAATCGAATCTAGACAAGCTCAGCTCCACAAATTTTTAGTGAGCTGAAGCTTGGATTCGCTAAAAACCTTAACGAACAAACTTAAATATTTTGGTTGTGTTTAGTTAGATAGTTTAATTTAGTTTTGACGATGTCAGCAGGTGTAATGAGTGGAGAGAGATAAAGAGAGAAATAAGAGAAATGATAATGTCATCAAAATTAAAACTAACACTAAACAGAAAAACGAACAAGGCCTTTAAAACTCGGCTCAATTCTACTCGTTTACAACCCTACGCTACTGCTGATCATTGCTAGGCTAGTTGACTACTATTTTGATAACACCCTTCAAATAAACAACAGTGAAATGTTGATGATTACTATCTTTGGTCAGACTTTTGGAAAGACCATAAACTTCTCTAGTTTTCATGTGACATTTATTTCTGAACTTTGAATTGGAAACCGTACGTACACAAAAAGAAATGCACAGGGAGGAAATACCTTCCCCAAGTACTATCAACAGATTCAACACACCCCCAGAGTCCACGGACAGATTGGAGAAATGCTAAGTACTCAGAAAAATTGCCTAGAAAGTATCTAGAACATTGCAATGAATGACTCATATTCATAATTTAAGCCGCTTATTTCTGAGCCACTCATTGCAATTTTTTGGATATCTTTTGGACTACTTTTCTCGATATGTAGCATTGTTGGACTGAGAGAGAGAGAGAGAGAGAGAGAGAGACTGGGAAAGAAGAAAGAAGAAATGTTTTTCTTTTCAATTATCCATCAGGAAACACAAAAATCCAGAAAACTGAAACCACAAGTCTTATCTGAAAAATCTCTCTACTTCCCCCTTACCATACACCATGCCATGCCCCCTTCAAACAAATCTTTTTTCTGATTTTTTACTTACAACACAGTCAGAGTTTAATGCTGCACATATGATCAGTAGTAGTAGTACATGGTCTTTTCCTCTTCTTCTTCTTCTTCCACTGCCGTCTTGTTTTCTTCATTAAACAACAAGCTGCAACTACTATTGGTGGTAATCAGCTGCTTAACTTCTTCAAGTCCATAATCTAATGGACCCACCATGCCACTGTTCCCAAAATACCCTTTTGTTGTTGGGTTCTGATGATCATCACTCCATGCTGTTGGAGTAGTAGTAGTGAACATGTGTTGGTTTTCATTTGGGTCACCACCTACATTGTTGTGGCCATAGACAACCATGAACTTTTGGTTTTCTTCAAACCCAAAAAGACCCATGTTTTCCTCTTGCTTGATGATCTGGTACTCTTTCCCATGGCTGCTGATTTGACTGCAACTCCCATCAGAATTATTAGAGGAACAACTTGCTTGATCACCTGATCCAAACACCAAAAACCCTTCTTTCAATGGTGGCTGGTAGTATTGCTGCTGCTGCATGGGACTGAACAAGAAGCTTTCTTGGGGTTGAACTTGAAGGTTAAGAGAGCTGCAACTGGATATTGCTAAAGAAGAAGGGGTGAAACTGAAATTATCAAAGTTGTTGTTGATAGGGTTAGGTGATGGGATTAATGAATTTTCTAGGCAACTGAGGGACTTCATCAATGGGTTGAAATTATAGTATGAAGGAAGTTGTGACTGTGGTGGTGGTGGTGGAGGGTATTGTGGTAATTTTTTCTGGTTCAGTGGATTATGAAGAGCCATGTTTCCCATCATGAGCTTCTTCTTCAGCTTGGTGTTCCAGTAGTTCTTGATATCGTTATCGGTTCTGCCCGGTAACTGAGCTGCTATAATTGACCACCTGCCATAAATTGATTGAATGAGTTACAAATAAGTTTAATAAGAAGGAAGACAAAAGAACCCACAGTTTCTTTTCTCAAGTTTTTTTTTTTTTTTTTTCCAAACGGCTAAAAAGAATTTTATGAATCTCTAAAAACAAATTACAAAAATTAAAACCCTAAAGCAAGAGCATATTCACCAAGAGGCACACCACATCACTCTAACAATCATATGCCGCCAGGGCTTCTTTTCTAAAGCTTTTAACACCTGGAAATGGATCTTTGGTTTTGGATCTAAACTTGGCTTCCATGCACCAGAGTTGTCCAAATTTAGCAGAATCTTGTAACAAACTACTCTCTCCCTCTGTCATAGTTGTGTTCTTTAATGCCATTTTTGTATGGTAACATCAATATTGAGTCATGATCACAAGAAATGATGATTATGTAAAAATACCAACAAATGTTTCTCTCCCACTCAGTTTGTCCTCCTTTTTTTTTTTTTTTCCCTACTATTTCTGGAGAGACATCACACCCATTCAGACACCTTCAGATGTAGTAATAATTAAGTTAAAAAATGAGGGAAAAAACCCTATGAACAGATCTATAATGGGTGACAATGATCTTATGTGTTCCATGTGTGTAGATTCCAGAAACAGCAAAAACAAAAACAAAAAAAGACAAACTAAAGAGGAATCTTGATGGAGTGGTAATTAAAGAAATTACTAGCTAGCTACCTGCTTCCAATGCTAGCAAACAAGGTGCAGATAATCCTATCTTCTTCCTCAGAAAATTCACCATGTTTGATGTTAGGCCTTAGATAGTTCAGCCATCTCAACCTGCAGCTCTTCCCACACCTCTTTAGACCTGAACAGAAAAACCAACTTCATTTTTAGTTCTGAAAAATCAATTTGCTAGTGTAAGTAACATGTTTGTTTACTTAGTATAATTAGAGCAAATTAAGTTTGATTCTCACCAGCTTTTTGAGGGAGAGCAATCCAGTTGCCACCAGTCCCATATTTGTCTATGAACTCTTTGAGCTTCAAGTCTTCTTCAGGTGCCCATGGACCTTTCTTCACATTTGCCTTGTCACAACAAGGAGCCCTCCCCATCTCTCTCTCTCTCTCTCTCTCTCTCTCTCTCTCTCTCTAAAGAGCTGTGTTGTTTTTGTTGGATGGATCTGTTTGTTTTAGCCCTTTTGAAGAAGTAAAGGTGTTTGGGTCTATTTAAATGGAGACTTGGTGCGGGTGGGGTTTGGTTCTATATAAGCTTCCAAGTGGCCTTTTTATTAGTATAAAAGACTTTTGGGGATTGTAAAAATAAAATTTATGCATATTAAGTACAGTATTTATTTCAAGTGAGAGAGACAAAAAAAAGTCAAAATGATTGGCCTCTCTTTGATCAGTCACCCCATCTCCTTTTGCTGATTAACTAGCTGATGCATGATTTATATATAAGAAGTTTCCATATATCTCAAGTGGTACTTGAAACCCTATATCCAACCTCACTCAGTCTGTTCCTTTAACAATCCAAAGTCTTGGGTATTACTAGAATTATCCAACAATCTGACAGCTATGTGTATCTAAATTTATTGTGACATTTTCCAAACTAATTAAAACTTAGAATTAGGCATGTCTTCTTAGACTATATACTATTCAAAATAGGACTTATGCTGCTGCCATCACAATAGGTAAAACTATAATAGTAATATTTTAGCTACAAGATTGGCATCATTAAATTAATTATTTGTGATGAATTGTACATCCATATGCGAGTTTGGTTATTTTCTTTGTACCGTCACTTGCTTCGTTAGTACTTTTATACATATCTATTGGATATGTTTATAAATTTTTAAAATGTCCAAAGAGATTGGAAGGTTATCGGCCAATTGATCATTCCAGGCGTTTGACTCGTGGGGCGGGTTCACAACTTGAACAACTGACGTACCTAATTGTCTACCACAAAACATTTATAAACGCAAAATTAGGATGTGAGAGGAGAACGAAAAATAACAACTATCCAACTCGAACCGAGCATTAAACCAGGAAAAGGCAGCCTTAATAGCTTTAGCGGAGAGGATCTGTTGATGATTTGGAGGAAGCTCTGGTCTTGGAGGAAGATGATGGCCTTAAGAATAGTGCTTCTCTTTCTCGGGATTAATTTTTAATCCGAGAGGCTTGGTGGTCTGTGGTTTGCTTTTTGATTTTCGGTGTTGTTAATTTCTTGTTTTGGTTGTTGGGTTGTTTCTTCCAAAGTACTGCTTTGTTTGTCTTTTTGCGGTGTTTCGGTTGACTATTTGCCTTCCTTTGGATTTAGTTCTCAGCTGGCATTTTTTGGATGTACCCTTGATCGTTCCTTTTAATCTTTGTTTTATTTCAAAGATTAATAACTTGTTTAGCCGATAAAAAAAAATAGTCACCAAGCTAATCCTTAGTTTTATACAGTAAAAATATACACATACAGATAAATACTCCATATATACATTCGCAAACTCTTTAGAAGGTCCAAGATCCATTATTTAGAGATGCTGTTCCATGCATGGTTTACATAGGATAGGCAAATATAGTGACTGATGAGAATGATGATAATTTTTGATGGGTCAATTTATGAGATTCTAGGGCTCCTAGCTAGACTCATCTGTTCAGGTACTTTGGATTGACTAATCAGTGCTATATTATTACCTTTTCTGAATTGTCACAGCTTGTTTCCAATAGGAAATTAATCCATTTCACTGCTCTAAAATTACAAAGTCATGACATGCATCTCCTCAACAGCAATTTTCCACTATAAGTGAGACAAAGTTACTGGGGGGGCCTAATTATCTTGTGGTTTGACAAATTAATACACCCAAAGCCACTTTAAGTGAGGAAATTTTATCATTTAGTTATTGGTGAGTGTACGTGATGCTCGACAAAGTACTTTGAATTGATTGACTGCCTTTTTTGTTTGTTGTAACATGTGAACCAGCACAAGCTTAAATTTCCTTTAGTAGTGGCCCAAAATCAATTACGTAGCCACAAAATCAAGGCGAGTCATCGTGTTGTAGAAAGATTAACATCAATTGAAATTTCAATTGTAAAAGTAATAGCCTATCTAGATATAATTTACGCATCAAAGAGCCTACGAAACTGATGGTAATGTGACCCCAAAAGTAAAGGCCTACACATCAAGGTTTTAAATAATGCTATCAGGCCACGTAACAGTAACGGTAGAGGTGTAACTATAACGACAATATCGAATGATATGTAATGGGAATCGGTTGTAGCAGTCGTGAATTTCTAAAAATCATTTTAAAGAATTTTTTAAAGTGCCAAAATCACACGCAACGGTCGAGTACCGGCCGTAATAGCGATGAATTGGTCTCAGAAAAAGAAACGGATCGGTTCGTAAACCCTAACCAGCGATATGCATGCGATTTTTGCTCTCCCTAGTATATAGGAATGCAACAATATCAAGAGGTCGGAAATCCGTTACATAGCAACCGCTTTTAAAACCTCGCAACACATGCTTCAACGAAGCTAGCGCGAAGCTCATTGAATAATGAAGAAATTGTGTGGGGCTCAAGTGAAAATCATTGAAGTTACGGAGAGAGATTATCATAAAACTGCTTAAACTCTAAGGGGGTCAGTGTAAAATATGAGGGGCCCAAGTGCCTTCGTGCATACGACAAATTGTACGACGACATTAACAAGCATATCCCGAAGTTTGGGGAAATGGCATATCCTCCCCTGACGGAGCCTGCAACTTAAACTTAAAAAATAGGGTCCTTTTATGCAATTATATTGCATACTTGGAAATGACTGTCTTTGCGTCTTTGGCATGCCGACGCATATTGATTCACATCTTTGGTTCCCAATCTGAAATAAAGTACTCTCTCTCCGTTCCAAAATAATATTCTACTATAAAAAGTCGTGTCATTTTTTAAATAAAAAAATAAAGTACTTTTGTCTACCAATTTCCGAATTTTTTGCATCAAATTAAAGTAATCGTCGAGTACTTTAATTTTGTACAAATTTTTTTAAAAAATAACACACGGAAGTACTTCATTTTTTTATTTGAAAAATAACAAAAGAGAGAAAGTTGGACCACTTTTTAGAAACGGAGGTAGTAAAATAAAGGTTCTTTTATTGACGTTCTATTGATTGTCAATAAGCTCCAAAAAAAAAAAAAAAACAGACTAAATAAATGTTTCGATGCATTTTTTACACTTTTTGATATGTTTTCACACACTTTTACATATTTTACTATATATTTCTTAAATTTTAGCGACAGTTATTTTTAGCATTTTCCTGAATAAAATAGGCTCTTGTCTTGTCCTGGTTCAAATTATTGCTATTGCTAGCTGGCACTTGACAATATCATTCAATATTCAGGACGGTTGAATTTTGTATTAAAAAGTCTCAAAAAAATAAATGTTATAAACAATGTTAGAGAAGAGAGAATGTGTTTTATTTTTTTTGAATGAGAAGTAGCGCGCAGTGTATCTTTTCTCTTTTTATGCATAATGGATATGTAGATAGCGTGCAAGTGGTGACTGGCTCATGCGGTATATCTCTTAAATGTCACACACTGCATTTCGGAATCGAGTCTCATTCTCCCCCATGTAATAGATTAGGAATAATGAATGAAATATATATATATATATATATATATATATATATATATATATATAGGATTAACTTCCAATAAGGGTCCCTTATTGAAGTTAAAATGCGGACCTCACCTTTCCGAGCCAAATTTTGACGATCCGAACCATTCAATGTTTTTAAAATGCATTTTTAAGGGCCCCCGCGAAGATTCGTCCAAAAAAAATACCCGTAAGGGCTTCATCCGATCGGTTTTTGTTAAAAACGTTATATATAGCGTTTTAACAAAAACCGATCGGATGAAGCCCTTACGGGTATTTTGTTTGGACGAATCTTCGCGGGGGCCCTTAAAAATGCATTTTAAAAACATTGAACGGTTCGGATCGTCAAAATTTGGTCCGGAAACAAAAAAAAGGCTAGGTCCGCATTTTATTTTTCAATAAGGGACCCTTATTGGAAGGGGCTCCTATATATATATATATATAAATAGATAGTGTACATATGGGGTGTTTAACAACCTATTTTTTGCATTTTTATTTTCATCTTTTCAATTTTTGAGTGTGTAGCACATTTCATTTAGAACATATTATCTGAAAAATGGGTTGTGGTTTTTAGATATTAGAGAGGAGAAGCCAAAGGTTAGGGTAAGAGGAGCTTTTTGACTTCTCATTTTTCACTTTTACCATTTTAGTTAATAAAAGGACCTACAGAATATATTCTGCATATATCTCCTAAACATTACTCATGTTGCAAAAGGAATTCTACTCATATATATCTTCCAAATACTCTACAGACTCAATAACACATTCTTATCATAATTCAAAAAACCAAAAAAACAAAATGTAAATATTCAAAAAGTGGAAAAAATAGAGACTCCCAAACACACCCACATGTTCATCAACAAGTATTGTTTGCAGCACCATCTAGCCTTCTGCAGGAGATCACCCCACCATAATAGCTATGTCATGATAGAATTTCATCAACTTTTTGGTTGTTTTATCTTAATTTTACTTAGATTTGGATATACATTTTTTACGTCATATTGTTTGTCTCGATCAAGAAAAAAGACAATCTTCCAGTGTCTTTTTATCGTCTTCAGTGAACTTTTTTTGACTTTTGAATTTTTTTTTAATATTTTTTCAATTTTGTCGAGTAGAACGATGTGATGTAAAAATAATAAAAACGACGGTGCCAAAAAGTCAAAAAGACTGCCGGAAAGTTAGCCCAAAGGAGGCCGAAGATACATTCCATGCTACGTGGACTGTGTACTATGTTTAGCCTCATCAAGCGATAATATATAGACTCAAATCATAGCATTTATCGAGAAAAATTACTAGTGCTTACCCGTGGGGCATGTGGGGTCCTCTTGTCCCCACTTGTAATTATTTAAATATATTATAAAATGTTCTTATTCCTTGTCTCTTCAATTTGAGTGTCTTGACTCTTTGAGACTATATTTTTCATGTACGTGTCAAAAGTAATGATATTTACCTCTCATTTTAAAGCCTCGAAATAAATAACTTAATAATTATATGTGTCCTCAAGCTTGATGAGTCCAATCCTTTTTCGTTCCTTTTAAATTGCGCATCATCGGGTTGTATCGTATTTGTTAGTAGATCGCAAAAATAGTTGAGCTGTAATTTCGAGTTCAAATTGTGCTAATGTGTCCGAAATTCTCAAGCCTAATTTTTAGGTACATTTGTAGGAAGTATACCCTAGAAACTCTTGTTGTAGCATTACCTCTTTGTGATTGAATAGTACTTAGGAAACAACTTTTACGTTCATGATTAATTAATGAAGTTCATGATTTCAGGGTCGACCACTGAAATTGGCACCCGGTAGTTTGTCCAATCGAGTCATTTGAATTTTTTTCTACAAGTTGAATAAAACAAATTACGCTTTTCATAGTCCATTAGGTTGTCGATAAAGTAAGAAGAATACCAAAAAAACACAATTTTTGATTGGTAATTGATATTCACACTCCCTTTTTGTCTTTTAGTATAATTTTTACACATGAAAATTTTACTATAAGACACAAAAGGGAGTGTGGTTAACAATTTGGGAGTGTGGAAATCACTTTCTTTTTTTATTCATTTCAATACTACTTTTCAAGACACTTTAGCACATAGAAAAGTGTATTTTTATGTCATTTTGTTGCCTTATCGGCACTATAAAAAAGTGAACCCCAACTGTAATTAATAAACCAAACATCAATTTCTGTATACTTGTATATTCTCTATTTTACCGAGTTCAAAAAAAATACCTTCCTTTAATCGTTTTTTTTTTTTCCGGTTCAATGCCCAAAAAACTCCAAAAGTATCTCCTCACATAAAAAACCAAATAACATATTTCCTCCGTCCTAAATTGTTGGTCTGATGGATTTTGATGTAATTTTTAAACTATGTTCATATTTTAATCTATAACGTATTTTATGTGCAATATGAATCATATTTGATAGATCTTAATCAGTTCTATTATACAAGGTTTTTTTAAATCTTTAAAATATTATGGATTGGAAGATATGAACAACCCAAAATTGCATCAAAATCCTAACATGACAAACAATTTGGGACAAAGGGAGTAAAAAACTTGACTTTTTTCTGTAGCTTAAAGACAAAAAAATAAAAAATTACTGAGACGGCGCCTGCATACCCCAAAAGACTATACTCACTCTACCATAAAGCTACACAATTTTACTAAGCTCGAACATAGTAAATAGTTAACGAGCCGAGCCAGTCAAAGCTTGACTCGAGCCCGAGCTTGTTCAGGACCCGACGACAAACATATATTCCTGCTTGCATAATAGAGAAAGTTTTAATTGCGCATAAAAATGTGTCTTAAATATATGTTTAACCTACAAGAAAAATGCTCTATTTCAAAATAGTAATACAATTAACTATAGTTTTTGAGTATTGTACATCAACATATTACTTTCGAATTAATAAAAAGCAATGTAATCTTCTCATGTTAAAATAAAATAAGCTTTATTGAGCCATCATTATATATAGTTTTTAGGCTTATTGATTAATTTTTCGCGAGCTCGAGCTCAAGCCGAGCCGAGCATACTAATATTCAAACTTATTTACTATTATATAATTTTTCCGCGAGCTTGAGCTCAAGCTTAATAAAATCTTGACGAACCGAGCTTGAACGAGCCGAACACCGAACCATTCACGAACGACTTAGTTCATTTGCAACCCTAAATATTTCAGCACAATGAAGTCCCATGAGAAATCTCACCCAAGAATATAATTATGCATAACTTCTTACATAACTAAGTATTCAAGTTTAAGCGCACCTCAACTAATTCTTTCGCCCATTAACGGGAGCAAATTAAATTCAGAACACAATTCCGTATGAACTGATCTCATTGGAGTGCGTGGATTGTTTTGTATAATTTCTTAGTTTCTAAATTTGATGGTGTGGATTGACCTCATACTCCCCACCTATTGCTTTATTAATTTTTTTTTCATTCGTCATTCCTAATCTATTACACATGGGAAAGGGAATGAGACTCGATCTCAGAATATAATGTGGGGCATCCAAAAGCCCTACCGCATGAGCTAGCCACCACTTACATTGCTTTATTATACTAATTGACAGGCCAAGAGTAACATGGAGGTGAAAAAATGATTAACATGGAATCTTTTCTACTGTTTTGCCACTATTTCCTCCTTTGATTGGCTATACATACACATATATGTATACTATACTGGGCAGATTCAAATAAAAAAATCAGGGTTAATCCTCCTTTCTAACTACCCCTATCTTCATAACCAATGCTAAATTGAAACTAATCGTTGCCTAAAAACCGTTAAACAGAATTTGACCTTCGGATAACAACTCTGCTAATTAGTCAATCAGAATATCAATTGTACCACCACGCAAGCATGCTCTACATTTTATAATATTTGTGTGCTTAGTTACTAATTTGGTTTTTAATTAAATGGAGTACTTTTTAATTATTATCATGTACAAAATAAAACCATTCTGAAGGGGAAGTTGAAATGTTTATTCAGATTTGCATTTTTCGGAATCAAACTTATCTAAAAACTTAAAGCTCATGTTTTTTTCCAAGTATATATGCAGGTTTATTCTTAATATCTTGTAAAAGCACCCCAAAAAATTAAATTGAAAGAAAAATAACACATCGCTTCATTTTCCATTTTTCTTAAGGGATAGGCTTTTAATAAAGTTTAAAAAGGAGAGTAAAAAAACCTGAAAACCCATGCTTTGGTATTTTTGGAAATCATTAAGCAAATAAAATTTTGGAAAGATTGCATCAAAGGTGTTACGAAAATTGAAACCAAGTAGAGGTTAAGATATATGGAAAGACGAACAACTTTATCATTCATATTTTCGTACAATGAATCGGATCGAAACTTATTGAGAAAGATCTTTTGAGCCAGAAAAATGAAAAAGCATGCATCCGCATGGCATCTAAAAGAGGGATGTCTGATTTATAGTGTTAATCAATAAAAAAAATTATAAGCGTACGCATACCTATAAAGATACCCTGATTAACTAATACACATGTTGATAAGTCTTGAAATTATTGTTAAGACAGTCCATTATTTTATAGGTCATATTGTTCAGCATGCATGCATTTTGTCACACCTATTATTAATTTGGGAAACGAGCTTAATTAAGTCATTAACAACGTAATCCGAACCCGTTTTCGCAAGCCAAGCGAGACTGCAAGCCCACAATTCTTAGAAAATGTGTAATTAATTTAACTAGCAATTTCTATAACAACTACGAGATTATAGTAATTAAGAGATTCCAACCCCAAATAATAGGGGCCCGCATCTTCGAGAAGGGAATATTATACGAGCTTTAGCTGCCAAAATCGATTCATTCTTGGTTGTTTATCACATACAGATGAATTTGTTATTAGGGAAAATTTTAAAAAGACCCCTGAACTTTCTGACAATTAGGGAAATAACACCCGAACTTCAGCCGTCAACAAAATCACACCCAAACTTAATATCCGTCAACAAAAAAGCCTCTACCATCCAATTCCGTCACGTTTTTAACTGAGGAGGCCTAACGGATGGACATAACAGAGGTTTTGTCCGTTAAGTGCCCAAAACGAAAAAAAAAAGTTCAGGGGCTTTTTTGTTGGCGGGCACTTACAAGATTAAGATCCTATAATCTTAATGAAACCGTAAATGATTGGATCGGACACTTACATTTATCCTATTGAGTTGAATTTTTCAGGGTTTACTAAAAAAAGTATTTTCAAAATAATCAACGGTTTGGATCGTTCGTGTGGGATCCCATAGAATCAGCATCTCTGAAGAGACTTAGTGCTAGTTAAAGATAAAAGACAAAGAATACTCAGACGATCGGATGGACTCCAACCAAACATGCTCGCACCAATGAACTCCCAAAACTACAGATCTTCAAATCCACCACGAGTTGCCTTGCCAGTGATATCATGTCGGGTAAGAACATTGTTGGCACAGATACCATTGTAAAGCAACCACGCCTGAAAGTACCCGATCTGTAGACGACAATTCGTCCGAAGACGAAACTAACAACTCTCACAACGCGAGAGACATAACCCTCTCGGATCAAACGATAAGTCGTTGATCTGGAGAGACAAAAGAAAAGGAAAGAACGAACGAAGAAAATAAATAATTTCATGGCCCTCCCCTCTTACTAGGGGAGCAAACGAGCCGAGCTGAGTCGAGCTTTGTAGTGTTAGAGCTCGGCTCGTTAAGTAAACGATCCGAAAAATCGATCGAGCTCGGCTCGGTCATAAACGAGCCGAGCCCTTATTGAGCCGAGCCAGGGTAATTTACTTAACGAGCCTCCTTAAACGAGCCGAGCCTATGTAATCGAGCTGAACTTTTGCGAGCCGAGCCGAGCTTTAGCAAGCTCGTTAACTAAACGAGCCTGAAAATCGAGCTCGAGCTCGGCTCGTTTACTTATCGAACCGAGCCGAGCCGAGCCACGAGCTGCTCGCGAGCAGCTCGGTTCGTTTGCAACCCTACCTCCCACCACCATGGGTATTGAAACCCTAGGGGGGAGGGGAAGGAGGAAGAGTAATATTAGTTGTGGCTAGGGTTTTCAGAGAAGAGAGAGAGAGAGAGAGAAAAAATGTTGTTTGATTAGTGATCCTAATTACTACAACAAAATTCCCTACTGTATGACCATATTAGTATTAGATGCGAAATTACATAAGTTTTTTTTTTCGTGTCTATAGTCCAACTTTTCTAAAACTTTACCATGATCAGACTTATTAAAAAATAAAAAGAATTCAGTAAAAACAGAAGAATACCTCAATAAAATTAAATAGTCTAAGTATCAAGTCAAAAGTTAGAAATATTTTTAACAATTTTTTTTCGTAGCATGTGTGGGTCACATTCCGGGATCCGCATGAACGATCCAAACCGTTGATTATTTTGAAAATACTTTTTTGAGTTAACCCTGAAAAATTCAACTCAATAGGATATATGTAAGTGCCCGATCCAATTGTTTAAGGTTTCATTAAGATTATAGGATCTTAATCTTGTAAGTGTCCGTCAACAAAAAAGCCCCTGAACTTTTTTTTTTTTTTGAGTTATGCCCAAAACGATGTCCTTTTGGGCACTTAACTGACAAAACTGCTGTTAAGTCCATCCGTTAGGCCTCCGCCTCCTCAGTTAAAAATATGATCATAGAGAAAATAGTAAAGAGTCGCTATATAATAGTATTATCGGGTTTCTGTATCACTATCTTATTTCACAGTGAACGTGGTCTGACATGATTCGTCTCGATTCTCTTTTCACGTAACATATAGAGCTTTTCTCGAGAATATTATGTGAGGAGGGTTCGCCTTGCTTGCTTAACGCTTCCCGGAAAAATATTTAGGATAGCATTTTCCCCCATACAAATGAGAACAAACTTAGAAAAGGAACTCAGTTTTACAAATCTTTGTGATCATTAATTAGATACCAAAAAAAAAAAAGTTGCTCATTAAGGCTACGATTGTTACTTCTTGCAGAACCGGCTCATGGCACAAAGGAAATGAAAAGAAGGTTTTGGACTCCGAAAAAAATGCAAAAATGGGGTCCCCAAATAAGCCCAAATTTAAATTTTTAGTTTTAGCTTGATTACGAAGACTTAATTAGTACGTTTGGAACTAAAGGTGCGAGAAAAGTAACGTTCATATTACAGATTTTGAAGTGATATATCTTTTATAATGATTTTTTATGAAGACATGTATTGAATAACTTATTTACGCAAAATATATGGACAGCCTCATTCAAAGAGTCCGTTTCGGGCCTCCGAAACTCTGGAGCCGACACTGACTTCTTGGATGTAAGCTTCCTACCTACAACACATGAACTATGATCTCTTCTTAACTATCTGTCAAATTATTGTATGCAGTATATGGTTGACCTTAATAGAACTCTATACAAAGCAGTTAATCATTGTGCCAGTGTAATTGGCCCTCTCTTATAATGCATGATATATCCTAAACAAGTTCACTTAATTTACTCCATTAAATTTTAATTACGTCTTAGCAATATTTTATAGCTAGAGAGAAGAATAAAAAAAGAAGAAGGAACCTTCTGAGATTGTAGACATTATTGGATGTACTTTTGACAAATCCCCACAAAGCTTTTTAGTTGAAGTTATCCTTTCAAAGTCCAGTCACACTTTTTGGTGGTTGAAACCTGCATTAAAAGTTAATTTACTGACTTTATGATGGAAAATTACACAGGTTGAATATTATTGTCTGTAACCAATTGATAATGTTTTTCTAATTAAACTATTTCTAGCACAAATATGCAGGTCATAATCATTTCCAGTTGATATGGCTGAAAACAAGTTCATGTTAGGATTCAACTATTCTACAACCACAAACACTTTGCACAAATATTTACAAATAAATACGCAATATTCATGTAGGGGCCGGGCTCACGCACACTGATGGTGCATTATGTGCGAGACCATATGAATATGAGTGTGAGTGATAAAAATATTTGGCCATTTTGGATAAGTGTTGTGCTTGTGTGGACTTTTTGGTTACGATTGCGAAAAGTCTAGCTACTAACGCAACAAATTGTACAAGAAGTTTTATAATATGCCTACATGGCATACTCTCATTGGTTTTGGGGAATTAGCGCGGTCACACTAGTCACGGCCTCCCACTTACTGTAAGGGTACTTACCCCGTCGGAAATCAAACACTAAATCTTGATGACTATCTCCAAAACCTGACACTCGTCTTAACCACTGGGGCAACCCCTGAGTGTGTTCCTCCAACTTTAATTACCCTCCCATCCCTCACCCCTCCAATGGATGGTGGGATTGATTAGTTCTCCAAAGATTAGTAGAGGTGTGCCTATAATTAAAAAAGGGAGAGACAGGCAAACTGAATTGGCAAAGTCTATGAATTTTGGAACCCAAACCCTAATCACATTTGTGAAAGGAGAAAAGAAAATTAGAGGGTAGAGAGAGAGAGAGAGAGTAATTGTTTGACATCACACAGAAAGGCACTCAGACATTATATTGAACAGTGCTGTTAATTAATTAATCCTTTTTTTTTTTTCTGTCTTCTTTTATGCAGCATCGAATCTTTTAGTAAACAAAAAACACAACCGAAAAGGTCTTCCCATCTGTCAAAGCTTAAAATAACAAAATTAAAGAAACGAAATCTCTGATGATAATGGATTCAATAGATCTTAGATAAATTGAATATTGTCATAGAAAAAGAGCACAAAAATAGACAAGTGTCATAATCTCCATTGACTCTTAGACAGGAGAAATTAGACTTGTGTTGTCCTCACTTCTCAAAGGTTGGCAAGCTAAGGTAGAAAAAAATGTTGCGGAACTCATGCAGCGTAAGCCTACAAGGAAAAAGTGTTATGGTATACAACTGTCTATTGTTGTAACGTTATGCCACTTTGTAACGTTTGAATTAGTAGTAATTATTTTCAAAGTGTTTACTGTGAATTAATAACATGTGTAGCTGTGGATTGATATTAGCCAGTATCGACTAAGTGGAAGATCAAGCCTTGCTAAAAAAAAAATTAATTTTGATAAAGGACCCCTAGCTTATGGTTTCATGATAACCTTGCTAAGAACTTTATATTATCGGGTTTCCCGGAAGGGTGGCATCTTCACCCGTCATAACTTCTTCGGATTTGAATGAACTAGCGTTGAACGACTTGATTGAATTGAGTACCTTAATATGCTTTAATTTGTTTAGAGGACCCTTATTTCTACCTATCAAGGAAATTAAGATGATAAGAAATCCGGTCGTGTCTAGTATTCTCAACTTTACTGATCGATATACTAGTTACTATGTTAGTATTTATTTTACTCTCTCTGTATTATAATGTTATTCCCTTTCCGGGGTTTCAACTTTTTAAAGGTGAAAACATGAAAACATTGCAGTAACTCGTTTGAATTTCCTCAATGGTAAAAAAAAAAAACTAGGGGAAGAAAGAGAAACAAAACCAATGAAAAAAGAAGGGTGGGGTGTGGAAAATGAGGAGGAGGACCCCACGAAAGAGAGAGTCAAACTTTTTAGTCACAAAAAAGACTGGGACAAGAGGAGTTTCGCTGTCGTGATGACGTCACACGTTGCGTGCGTTGTGTGCTCGCTAACTGGCGGGAAAATCATTATCAAAGATCCGTGTCCCTACACATCCATCCGACGGTCGAAACGTGTCCTTCCCAGATGCCTCGATGCTCTCGCCCACATTTTGACCACAAAAAAAAAACACGACTAGACACCTGGCGATTTTTATATAGTGGGTCCCAATCTGAGGCGGCTAGGCGAGTACACTTTGTCGCTATTCGCTCGATAGGTCGCGTTGGCGCTCATCCACGGCGAGTAAATAGGTTTCTGTACTCTAGAAATTGATTTCGTGTGGCTAATTTTTTTGGTGCATGGCTAACTTTTTTGGGCTGGAGAAAATTTTGGATGCAAATAGGGTACCGCACACGTGGTATCTGAGTGCTCATCTCGGTCATTCTAAAGTGTTTTGAACGGACCACATTCTTCCTAGCTCTCTCTCCTCTTTCTCTCTCATAAATTCAGACTGCCCAAAATATTTTTGGATGACCGAAATGAGCTTTGCATACCACTACGTGCTACCAGCCGACACTCAAGTTTTAGAGATTCTAGGAACGCAACTATCCAAACACGATCTCTCACATACACGTAAATTCCGTGTAATAAATTCGTATAGAACCAACGTATATGTGAGAAATTGTATTGGAATTGTATTCTACTAGGGAGTACTCCACTATTTTTGTTTTTTGGAGTGGAGTGAGTCCAATCAATCAATCGGAGGATTTCATGATGGTGTGGGGTTGATTTGGGTTGGTAAACTCCGGTTTGAATTTGAAGTCTGGGTGTGATGGGGTGTCAGTCAACGAGGTGGGTTTGGATGGGAGTATATGGATTAGAATAACTGTATCCGGGTCAAAACCAGTTTACAATCAATCCACCACCACAAGTTTAGTTTTCAGTATTTTGTGAGTTGATTACAGGCTCGCAAGTAATGACAGCGGAGTGGTCCGAAGCATCATACGGCAGTGCTCCGAGACTACTGAATAAGTACTCATTTCGTAGGCCTTTTAGCGAAGAATTCTAAGAGGAAAGAATCAACTAGATTGCAATCTATAGCTATCACAAACAGATCACGCTTGTGCAAGAATAATGAAACGTGTGAGAAAAACTACACTTGTCTAAATAAACACAACCCGTTATTGTTTGCACAAGAGTGATTTGATGCAACTATCGATGTCCAACAACGTTGATTTCTTCTTTGCGACATTGAACTGTACGAATCATCAATCGTGCTCTGATTGGGACTACCAATGCTGAAAACTAAACAGAATTGAAGAATAGAATCTGAACATACAAAATATCTGCTAGGAATAATTGTTGTATACTTCCTCCTGTAATTTACTGTACTAGAAAGTTGCCAAAGTTTCATTTTCAATACATGTGTCCTTTATTCGGTAAGTTCCTAAATCACCGAAATTGATTTGAAAGTCAAAAAAGCTCTAGTAGTCAATATGATGTAACATACGCCAACAGTTTAACATTTTGAAATAGGATCCGAAGGGCCAGTAACGAGGGGACTCACTCCGTATTTCATTTCTTTTGACACAAACCGTAGCATGAGTGAGAATAATGATATTCTTTGCACGAGAAATCTTAGATTAGATGTTCTTAAACTTGATCAGATATGTTTGAACATAACTTGGAACAGATCATGCGCCGAGCCTGGAAGTCTTACGAATCCTCAATTGTCTGTACAAAAGAAAACGATTAAACAACTAATATATGAAAGGTCAAGTTTCTTGAGACATCCATGAACTAAACTATAAGGATGAAGAAGAGTGACTTAGTCTGGGCGATGATGAAGTCTTTTCGCCTCCACTGGATATGTTTATAATACCGTTGGAGATTAAATCAAAATCTTTTTACTTTTCTATGTCAAAAAGTGGAAGGAATATCCAAGCATTTCCATTGACGAGGTTTGGCCTCAATGACCTTTCAATTCAGAGTGCATGGATGACCAGTTCAGCTATCTCAGTTACTATTATTATAGACATTATGAAAAACTACGAAGCATCAACACTTCTAGAGCCAAGTGTGTTCCGTGTCCGACAAGGGCACCCGTGGGGGATATGATGCTTTGTTTGTATATATTGATGTTTCATGCTTATACACATAATTATGTTTTCGCTGGAACGAAATCAATATTATTTACTTATTTTTGTTGTGTCCTCGGCAGTATAATTGTCCCCCATTTTTTTGAAAAATCACGTCCAGTGTTTGTATCCATGTCCGTACTGCTGCTGCATAGATAGAAAAAGTTTCCAACTCCCACAAGCTATTTTCACACAAAAATGAAAGTGAGATGGAAAGAAGAAGTATCTTTCATTAATTCTTTATTTCTGTTTTCAGAAAATACGAAAAAGAAAAAGCAACGAAGAAATGCGCAATGAAGATGGCGAAACCATTTCCAAACCAACCAACCCTGAACACATGGACTCAATACTAGAAATGAAGAAGTTTAGTAGGACACAATACTAGTAAGACTACCAAATTAACCAACACGCTTCGTATCAAAACCTCTCGCACGGGGGTAGAAACATCACCATTAGGCTTGGAGACCCACCTGCATCGCGAGAACCAAAATTCAGATCCAAACACTGCAGAAGCAACCAGGATTAACAGGTATCTTGTAAAAGACAATCATTTTGACTGAAATAAACCCGGACATAGTTCATGATTGTGTTGAAAGGATAGCATGGGCCACCACAAGGGAAGTAGCGGGAAGTGTTAAGAAGAAGGAAAGGGAATGAACAAACATGGAGAAAACAGATCAAACAAGATTTACCGCAAATAAATCCTACAACCGAACACCATCACAACAGAGCAAGGAAGAGGTTAGATTTCAAACTTGATGTTTGAAGGGGTAAGTTGGTTCCCTTGTCTAATTATGACCTTCAAAGAACAATGATTCAGTGAAATTGGTTCCTATAACTGACTTCACATTAGAGTGTTTACCTTAAATATGCTCAGCACCATATCAAGAAGCAGCACCAGTTGTATTGCCAAGTGTTTTAAGATCAAAAATCTCAATCCAATAGCCATCAGGATCCTTTATGAATGCTATCCCTTTCATCTTCCCTGCAAGTATCATCATATATTTTAGCAAGCAACAATAATGTTTTCACAAAACCCGAAAAAACAGAAAAATCATAAGAAATACAAATGCAATTGACAGTATAAAACCCCCTCAATACAAACTATGCAGATGGAAGTACAGAGAGCCCATCGAGAGAGCATCTATCAAACGTTAAAACAAAACCTGGAATTTAAAAGATTAAAATTACCATCATCAGGCTTCTTGACAAACTCAACCCCAAGACGTTCAAATCTCTCGCAAGCCTTGTATGTGTCATCAACAGTAATGCCTATGTGTCCTGAAAGCAAAATGAATGAAGTCAAACTCACAAGCTATAGGTGGAAAACCTAACAGGCTGAAAAAGCAATATCATCTTTCCAAATGAATCATCCACACGTCTAAAGCTATATCATGTGCTGTGCGGGTCATTCTTGTACATGGAACAGGGATGTGGATGGAGTATGCATGTGCCCTAAGCTGTGGTATGATAGGGGTAGATCTCTCGAGAAGTGATCACTATATTTTAGGCATGAGTTTTACTTCCAAAGCATATTTTCCAAAATGATTTCCCCATATCTAGCAGCATTATAGCCATTACTTCCACATTTTGTCTGGGCAAACTATACCCTCACCATTTTTACTTCATTACCATTTATTTTCTTCTCATAAGGGAAATGTTAAGGAACATGAATAGTTTGGTTTTCTGTACTCGGTGACTTTCCTTGACAACGATGCAAACAGTTATTTGATACAGTTGACGAGAAGCAATCATAAATTAAGCTCATACAACTTTCGTTGCAGCTCCACTAAGTTTTAGGGAAACTAGAAAATGAAACTCACCACATGGTTCACTGTCTGCCTGTGGTCAGGGGAGGGAGGAGATTCTCCCTAAATCAAACGAACCTGAGCTTCAAATGGTTTGATTTGTTTAGTTTTGAGAATTTATTACGCAAATTAAGTCCTATTGGGCATAATTGTGGAACAAGCCGGACCATATAAAATGATCAACGCGACATTGAATAAATCAATCAGCAGTGTCAGTGAATGGTCTTTTCTATTTTTGCCAAGAATGGTCCTTCCTAAAACCTTTTACGTTGCGAGACAAGAGTTGTATTTCTACCACAACAAAACTATAAGAAGAAAGCACATCAGATAAGATATGTATATGTACCATGCCAGCCAACAACTAAGATTTACGTACCAAAGCCACGAGGTTCTGCATTCCCATTATGGTAGCCTTTGAAATCAGGATCACTCTCAGTACCCCAATTACTGTTGAGAAGTATTTGATTGTTAGTGATCATCAAACAGATGAAACTTGAAGAATCACTTTGGAAGTGGAGAGAGAGAGAGAGAGAGAGAGAAACAGAACATACTGTGTGAGCTCAATTGTCGCCTTCTTACTGAATGTCCAAACAGTACGATCAACTGAATCACTTGGAGCTGATGTTGGATCCTAAATGAGAGAGAATAGGGGTGTCAATGTTTTTGCTGATGTTAATCAGAACCAAAAGGGGAGCAGCCAATGTATAGATGGTTAGATTGCAATTGCAAATTTAACCATATCCTATAAGTAGCCCTAAAAAGTTTAGTTTCTTCTCCGTCCTTATATTCTCCCCTTTTGCACAAGGAGCACCAATTAGAGAAGAGCATCTTGTCAAGAAAACAATTTACAATGTCCTGCTTGGGAGATATAAATTCAAATAACATTTACATGCACATACGTCTATAGAGACAGAGATATAAATGTAGAAAACATTCGAAGGACATCATTTTGTTTAACCACACACACAAAAAAAAAAGTTCATTTTTGTTTAATATAAATCAGAAATGCAACGATATGAATTGGAGACCCCAAATTACGTAGAAGCCACCAAGAATTACCAGTAAGACATTGGCAAAATACTCAACGCTTTAGAATATGCGTAGCATCTTACCTCGTAGCCCATAAAATACAAGCTGAACTTCATTTCTGGAAAATCCAACCGCTTAAGTAATCTGCAATATGAAAGCACGAAATTCACATCGAAAGTAACTACGGCTGTGTTTGGTTGATAATTTTGAGAAGAATATTTTGAGAAATATTTTTGAGATAGTGTTTGGATGAGTTTTTGGAAAAAGTAATCATTAGAGAGAGGTGTAATAATTGGAGAGAGATAGAGAGAGAAATGAGAATAATGATTGGAAAGAGAGGTATGAGTAGAGAGAGAAATGTGATTAATGATTGGAGAGATGAGAGATGGGAAAAAAATCTTTTTGGAATTTTTTTTGGAAATGTGAAGTGTACATCTAACCATTTTCAAGTACGTGGTTTCATCATGACCCAAAGCTACAGTATTACTTAAATTTTCCACTTATTTACAAGCAACTATAAAACACCAGGAAAGAAAAAGATCACAAGAGCACTAAAGAAATTCCCCGCACACTCCATATTTTACAAGCTGCACATGACAGTATCTTCATTTCAGCCAAGTAAACTAAACTCAAGCCAAATGGAACAAATTTCTAGATCACATGTTTTTAAAATCTCCTATCAAACTTTGGCCAAGTAGACAAATGTGGCATTAGCTAGTAAAGTAGAGCAAGAGCCTGAAAGGATGCTCAGCTGGAATGAGAAAATACTCTAAATGATCTAGCAGGCACCTGTATTGTCCGTTAGAGATAACTTGGAATTTTTCCTATATTTAATAAGAAAAAACTGTCTGAAAAATCGAAAAAACATCAAATATGCCTAAGCTATTTTACCTGGAACATCGTTCCAGTACGAGGAACGAGAACGGGAACGTGGCTTGCACGTGTCCTAAATTCCAAAAGAACAGGGGTAGGCTTCTTGCAGAAGTGGGATAATGGGGAATTATTTTTTGAAGAAGTCAAGAGAGCGGGAAGAGGGATAATAGCCACCAACCAGAAGCAGTGCACAAATAGAAGTAGAGCTTGTCTCAGCAAGTGATTGGTATTGCCAATGCCAACGAGTAAAGAGTTGCCTGACCGAGAGGAAGTCCCTATACAAGTGATTGTCAAATGGGAATCCATTTTTAGAGGTTTCCCAGAGATAATTATCATTAATGCAACCTTCATTTTGCTTATTCATGGAGTTATATTTAGTACCTCTAAGAAATATATCATTATCCACTGTTAGTAACTAATGAAGGTTGGCTTGCATTACTTAGTGATGCGCACTTAGGAGGGTTGGAGAAATGTGTTCACACATTAAGAAAGAGGAATTACTCATCCAGCAGTTCCAGAAAATGCTGGAACACTCTGACCAATGCTTACAATCCAAGAATGTTCTTATTTTAACATAAAAAATCCAACGAAATAAAGTATTGTTGTCTTATCATACATGTAAAACACATTACTAGAAGCATTATGACCAACTTTTCTTATATTTTGTCTTGCTAAAGCATCAATATCTCTAGTATTTATAAGAGAAATATTGGCATCAATTTCAATAGATGAATCCATCATATTGGGACCTCGGTGTACCACATTCCAGGATGCTAGTTCCAAAACGTAATCCGCTTGGGTATTAGCATTTTCTGATAATATAGTGCCTAACATCATTCTCCAACTAGCCTTTAGGAACATACAAGCACAAAGGCCATTTGTCTGGCCCGACTAGACAAGAAATATAATGGAATTACAGAAACCGACAATAAACCATGTTCATAGTTTCTGATTATCATAGGCATCAGATATTTCCATTGCGATTTGGTAAATGGATACTTCCATTTAAGCAAAAATACTACCGCTAAGCTATCAGCTAGAAGTTGCTCCAAATGACAGCATAGAATCAACCTCATGAGTATCAAACCAGCACACAAGTTGGAAGAAAAAATTCTCAAGATAGAAAGGACTTACGACATGCCCAATACGCGAGAATAGAAATCCAGACTCACTTTGGGATCCTTAATCCGATACATCTGAAACCCAAAACAAAAAATACAAAATCGTAAAGAATTAGTGAAGCAATCATTCTCAACATAAAAACACAATAAGAAACCCACTTCAACATAAAAGAGTATGGAAATTCGAAAGGCTTACAGTTTGTTGCATGAAATAACCTTTGGTGGCTTCATCAGGGGAAGTGTGAAGGCCCGGGTTGTTGGAAGGAGACTCCTTGGAACCTGAAGCCATTGATGACGATACGAAACGACAGCGGTTCGAGTGCTGCAAAGACCCAAAAGAGAAATTGTAGATTAGGAGGCGGAGAAGATGAAATCAGGGAGTAGAGGATTTAAGGCGTTTTGGACCTTTGGGTTGATGGTGAGGAAGGTTGAAATGGTTAGAAGTGAGGTGGGTTTGGTGGTGAATCGGAGGAGAGAGAGACGATATAAGGAACTGGCGATCGAAGTGGCCATGGATAGAGACAGAGAGAGAGAGAGCTCACCTTGAGATGACTGACGAGGAAATTTGTTGATGAGAAATTTGTTGCAGAGAGTTATTTCTGTATCCGAGGAGACCTTTATGGGTCAAGCTGTCCAGGCCTTATCTGGATGGACCGGGCTTTGGTGGCAAACTTGACTTGGGCCATTATTCCAACTCAAGCCCTAACTGATAAAAGGAGGATTGCAGGTGTGGTGTGGGTTTAGTGGTGTTCAAGAGCCTGTACACTTAAGGCCCAGTAATTAAGTTTTATCTGTTTAAGACTATGGGATTTGGTGTGATTTAACAATTGAATTTTTTGGGGTTGCGTTTTGGATTGATGGGTCTAAAGTGATGGAAAAAAAAAAAAAAGAGTGGTAACAAGCAGGGCTGAACAAAAAGAACGAAGAACCGGAGAACCGAGCCGAACCGGGTTTTTTTTCGGTTCTATAGTAGACCGGTCCGGTTCTTGGTTCTCAGTTTGGTTCTATATGTGTCCGAATAAAGGACACATAAATTGAAAATCGGTATCGGTTTCGGTTCTGTGGTTCTCCCGAACCGAGTTTGTCCGGTTCACTCAAATATGTCGAAGAACCGGACCGAACCGAACCAATTTCACCCCTAGTAACAAGTTTATGGTTGGAAGATTTCGGCGGAACAGTTTGTCCGGTTTCACCCCTAGTAAAAAGCAGGGTTGCAGGATGTTTCACTAACCAAAAACAGTTTTTTTCTAAAAATTAAAACAAGTCATTCTCTCCCAATACATCAAATAAAAAACTGCGAAAAACCCATTTATTTTAAAAGTTGTCTTAGTGGAACACCCAATAATCTGTTTGAACCAAAAATGACCGTGTAATAAAAATGTGCGACAGCGCGAATACTTGGTAACACGAGTGCAAAGCACATACTATAAAGTTTTGTTGTGCCAAAGTGCTACACGTTTAGGAAGTGGGTCTATGGACCAAGTGGCAGTGAATTTCCGGATGTGTGGAACGTGGATCCATGAAATCATGGCAAGTAGCATCATGGGTAGTTGCAGTGAACTACATGGTGGGACACGTGGCACGATTCAATGCAATTAGCCAATTGCCGATAAGCAGCTCTCCGCTCAACACTACCTCATTTCTATTTTACACGCACTCAAATTCTTCTCGGGATTTGTTGAGAGGACAAGGGGTTCCCTTTGTGCACTAGTGCCTGGCACCTGTCATGCACTCCATCCAGCCGGCCGTTGCTAAAAATGCATGGCTTGGATCGAATCCAAGGCATTGTGCAAACTTTCCCTCCGAGCCGTGCATTTTCGTAACGGCCTGATGGGGTGCATGGCATGGTAGGCATTGTTTTGGTTTTTTGAGGGAAACATGGTCCTGTAGTTTTGTTGAGTTACTTTGGTTTTATGAAAGATTCCCAAGCAGCATACTGGGTTGAATAGGTAAGTGAAATAGGAGTAATAAAAATTGTTTTCAATGTTATGTTGATTGCCCATGGCCGAGTTTAGATCGAATGAAAATAAGGTCTATCTCGCTAATTAATCAGGTGAGGTTTGACTAAAGAAGTTGGTTTAATTTTTTTTTTGTCTTTATTTGATTTTTTTTCGCATTTTTTAGTTCTGCATCAACTTTTTGTGTATTATTGGTTCATCTCGGCGAGAGAAATAAAAAAAGTATAAAATTATGACCGAAGCTTAAATTTTTTTGAATAAATACAAAAATAAGCCAGAAAGTCAGCTTTTTACACTTTTATCGATCTTATGCAAAAAATTGAAAGTTCTAGCCATAATATTTTACCTTTCTGGATTCGTCTCGCCGAGACAAACCAATAATACTCAAAAAATCGATGCAAAACTAACAAACGCAAAAAAAAAATCAAATAAAGACAAAACAAAAAGTTAAATTGGCTTTTTTAGCCAAACCTCACCTCAATTCAACAATGGCCTTTTAGATCGAATGGATTCTAAATAAAGCTTTTTACAAATTCATTCCAAATTCTAACTAGGAACATGGATAAGTGGAAGAGTTTGTAATAAAACTCTGCTCTTGACCTCTAACAGTTATCTACTAGCGGATGCCCGTGCCCGAAGGCACGGCTCGAACAATTAGCGTGTACCCTAAAAACATTAGAGCTGCATTAAACTTGGAGGAAATAACAATTCGATGTAAAAAAAGATGCAATTTTGTATCCACCTTAAAAACATTAGAGTTGCATTAACCTTGGAGGAAATAACAAACAATAAAAAAAAATGGCCTCAAACTCTAATTTTATAATAAAATAAAAAAAACCTAATTTTTGGGCTAATTTACGCACAACTGAACTGAATAGGGATTACCACCTTGAAGCCCAACAACAATAAGAAAACTTCAATAGCTTGTGAGCACCACCATGAAAAGCACCTTCCAGAACAGACTTTGACAGCTGCAACACTTTCCAAATTTTGAACCATAAAAGCCTCCTCAGATCAAAACAACAGCACCTGGATTTTTGAGGGACCTCGGTACCGAACTTCAAATTAGCATAGCATAGCAACTTCCAAAACAGAAACCAGCATCAACAACTTCAGCATTTAAGTATGAGCCATAAAACTTCAATTTCCACAGGTATATGGACTGTGGGGGTCTCGATCCTGGAGTGAACTCTTTGGCCGTCTGGTCCTGTACGGAGAGGGAGGACTGGCTGAACCTCACCAGAGGTCCAGGAGCACGTCAGAGGAGAAGGCTTGAGTCTCAGGAGCACGTCGTCCAGAGCCCTGGGAGCACTCCTGAGAAGGAGGCCGGAACCCCAGGGGCACTCCTGAGGAGGAGGCGGGAGCCCTGGGGGCACGCCTGAGGAGGAGGCCGGAGCCCCAGCGGCACGCCAGAGAAGGAGGCGGAAGCCCTGGGGGCCCGCCTGAGGAGGAGGCCGGAGCCCAGGGGCACGCCGGAGAAGGAGGCCGGAGCCCCAGCGGCACGCCTGAGAAGGAGGCGGGAGCCCTGGGGGCCCGCCTGAGGAGGAGGCCGGAGCCTAGGGGCACGCCGGAGGAGCAGGCCGGAGCCCCAAGGGCATGCCCGAGATGGAGGCCGGAGCCCCAGGGGCACGCCCGAGAAGGAGGCCGGAACCCCAGGGGCACGCCTGAGAAGGAGGCGGGAGCCCTGGGGGCACGCCGGAGAAGGAAACCTGCACAAGGAACAACCACATTAGTGCCTAGCCCGGACGGTGGTGGCCCGGGAAGGCACTCCGATGGTAAAGTCCGCGACTGAGGGAGAGATATAGTAGAGAACTTAGAGAGAGAAAGTGAGTAAAGAGTGTCCCGCCACCGCCCTGAGTGAGGTATGTGAGGGGAGGATCCCTGTATGGAGGTGAGAGTCATATTTATAGGCGAGGGAGCGCGTGTTCGGCACGCCCTTCGGGGGCCTCACGCGCCCCGCCCCTGGCATTGCATTAAATGCATGGATCGACGTACGCCCCTAAAGTGGCGCCTCGGCCGCTTGTGCTCTCAGAGGTGTCACATGCCCCTGATGTCCCTATCAGTTAGATCCCCCACCCCCTGCAGGCGTAGGTTTGCAGGGTTGGTGGTTTGCCATGATGCAGTGCACGTGGAGTAGTTGGGCTCATTAATGTGCCACTCAGACTGTCAGGAGGTGCCTCGATCAAGCCCCCAACATCTGACGTGACCCTTCACCGCCCCGGTACCGAGGTCAATCGACTTGTCCCGGGAGGCGCTCGGGAACCGACCCCGGGCTGCTATCTGGAACTACCTGGAGCAGGCTCCCGAGGGGGAGGAGTCCATCCGAGGCCGAGGGGGGAGGAGTCCATCCGAGGCCGAGGGGGAGGACCCTTCGTCGCCCCGGTACCGAGGTCGATTGACTTGTCCCGGGAGGCGCTCGGGAACCGACCCCGGGCTGCTATCTGGAACTACCTGGAGCAGGCTCCCGAGGGGGAGGAGTCCATCCGAGGCCGAGGGGGAGGAGTCCATCCGAGGCCGCAAAGGTAGCCGAGGCCTAGGAGGAGGAGTCCATCCGAGGCCGAGGGGGGAGGAGTCCATCCGAGGCCGCAAAGGTAGCCGAGGCCTATACGGACCACCATCCTGGCACATCTTCCCGAGGGGGAGGAGTACATCCGAGGCCGAGGGAGAGGGGTCCATCCGAGGCCCCAAAAGGTAGGCGAGGTCTTGACTACCCCTCCGGTAACCTTGCCCCTGTTACTTCGTCATTCCTGCAGACCCTCCCCGGTAACCTTGCCCCAATGGACGTTGGTTTGTTAGGACCTTTGTAGAAATTGTGCCCCTACATGGACCAACAATCGGCTCAAAGTATTTGGCATTCAATGTTGCTTCGGGTGTCCTGAGTAAGGTGTGAACAATTGCCCGCTCACATCTGCATAATTTGATCACAATTGAAACCAATTTCTTGTTAATGTTGACCTAACCCTGACTGATCCAGCAGCTATATCGACAATGAAACTGACATACAATTCTAGCGGTTTACACCAAAAAAAAAAGAGCCATAAGTATTGTTTGTTGAAAAATGGAAAGCTTGGTAGCCTCTTCCACTGCTGTACATCCACATGCATGTAGGTGTGCATCAAAAACAGTAACCTATCTCCGATTGCAACCTAAAACTCTTAGACTTCAATCATAAAACAAAAACCAAAAACTATAGCCAGATCCCTACAAATTGTGTTCAACCATAAATGGCCGGCTACAAATTCATCAAAATGAACATGTTATGGCAACTCCATTGGCTTGTCTGTCCATGAGCTTGTGGAAGGAACAT
>OY978216.1:11211168-11289853 GCA_963854785.1 Vaccinium vitis-idaea | reverse complement strand
TGAAACCAATTTCTTGTTAATGTTGACCTAACCCTGACTGATCCAGCAGCTATATCGACAATGAAACTGACATACAATTCTAGCGGTTTACACCAAAAAAAAAAGAGCCATAAGTATTGTTTGTTGAAAAATGGAAAGCTTGGTAGCCTCTTCCACTGCTGTACATCCACATGCATGTAGGTGTGCATCAAAAACAGTAACCTATCTCCGATTGCAACCTAAAACTCTTAGACTTCAATCATAAAACAAAAACCAAAAACTATAGCCAGATCCCTACAAATTGTGTTCAACCATAAATGGCCGGCTACAAATTCATCAAAATGAACATGTTATGGCAACTCCATTGGCTTGTCTGTCCATGAGCTTGTGGAAGGAACATACTAACGCCATTAACTTATAATGAAATTACCACCCACAATGAATAATTTAAACCATACAAAAGGCAAGGAAGGCTGACTATAAATCAACACATGGTAATGAAACTTCCTACTAAGTTTAATGTAGGGGCACAATTTCTACAAAGGTCCTAACAAACCAACGTCCATTGGGGCAAGGTTACCGGGGAGGGTCTGCAGGAATGACAAAGTAACAGGGGCAAGGTTACCGGAGGCGCAGTCAAGACCTCGGCTACCTTTTGGGGCCTCGGATGGACCCCTCTCCCTCGGCCTCGGATGTACTCCTCCCCCTCGGGAAGATGTGCCAGGATGGTGGTCCGTATAGGCCTCGGCTACCTTTGCGGCCTCGGATGGACTCCTCCCCCTCGGCCTCGGATGGACTCCTCCCCCTAGGCCTCGGCTACCTTTGCGGCCTCGGATGGACTCCTCCCCCTCGGGAGCCTGCTCCAGGTAGTTCCAGATAGCAGCCCGGGGTCGGTTCCCGAGCACCTCCCGGGACAAGTCGATCGACCTCGGTGCCGGGGCGGCGAAGGGTCACGTCAGATGTTGGGGGCTTGATCGAGGCACCTCCTGACAGTCTGAGTGGCACATTAATGAGCCCAACTACTCCACGTGCACTGCATCATGGCAAGCCACTAACCCTGCAAACCTACGCCTGCAGGGGGGTGGGGGATCTGACTGATAGGGACATCAGGGGCACGTGACACTTCTGAGAGCACAGCGGCCGAGGCGCCACTTTAGGGGCGTACGTCGATCCATGCATTTAATGCAATGCCAGGGGCGGGGCGCGTGAGGCCCCCGAAGGGCGTGCCGAACACGCGCTCCCTCGCCTATAAATATGACTCTCACCTCCTTCATACAGGGATCCTCCCCTCACATACCTCACTCAGGGCGGTGACGGGACACTCTTTACTCACTTTCTCTCTCTAAGTTCTCTACTATATCTCTCCCTCAGTCGCTGACTTTACCATCGGAGTGCCTTCCCGGACCACCACCGTCCGGGCTAGGCACTAACGAGGTTGTTCCATGTGCAGGTCTACATCTCAGGCGTGCCCCCAGGGCGCCGGCCTCCTTCTCAGGCGTGCCCCCAGGGCTCCCGCCTCCTTCTCAGGCGTGCCCCCAGGGCTCCGGCCTCCTCCTCAGGCGTGCCCCTGGGGCTCCGGCCTCCTTCTCCGGCGTGCCCCCAGGGCTCTGGACGACGTGCTCTTGAGACTCAAGCCTTCTCCTCTGACGTGATCCTGGACCTCTGGTGAGGTTCAGCCAGCCCTCCCTCTCCGTACAGGACCAGACGGCCAAAGAGTTTACTCCAGAATCGAGACCCCCACATTTAACAAATAGACATTTCCACTTACACTACTAAGAATTTGTTGTGTCTGCAGACGCCCAGGTTCACCCAAATTTGTACGCCATGTTATCTGAAATTTACCAAGGATATTACTTCCCTCAACTTCCATTTGTGTCGACCCTTGTGTGGATGATCTTAACTGATAAAGAGAGTTGTAAATTCCTCCCCTTGATTTTATGAGAATGGGTGGCTTGAATATCTGTCTGCCACACAATTTTAGCATACACCTAGATCACGCTCGGAACTGATGGAAAAAAGGTGCCTTCAAATTCATTAAAGCATGTAAACAACAAATCAACACCTCGTCAAACTATTCTCCGGACGGTGCTGATCAGCTTTAAGGATAGTTGCACTCCAATGTTGAGCTGGCTCAAAGTCAACTTGGTCCATGTAAAGGTTGGCTTTCGTATGATTTTCAATGCAGGCCTCCCAAAATGTAATTTCCTGATATGGACAGATACAACTATGTAGAAAGGATGAATCTTCAAAGATAATTTATGAGCATGGCACTGATTGCAGATTACATGGCATATTTTACCAAAGTGAAACAACATATTCACTTTATGCTCTTTGGAGAGGAAAAAAAAAAAGAAAGGAAGAAGATTTTCCAAATTCCATATCCATCTAGTAATACTGGGATAGTAAGAGAACCTACCTGAATGCTCAATCTATCATAGTCGTCATAAAATGCTTAAAAACAATGCCTAAGATCAAATACCAGGTCCCTCCAAAGGTGAAATTTTCAAGACCAAACAATCCATGGACAGATGACAGAAACAAACAGCTAAGAAGATTTCTAATGATGCTTATACTGCTAGTTCAAAAGTTCAATCAATACTTAATAAATTGAAGTCCTGTGTTACATGGATCCTTCATTTTGGTTGAAGTACCCCTGTCAATACATCCGATACACGTATTAATGATCAATATAGAAGGGAAATATAAAGCAAACAGCTACTCTGTGAAAATTTCACAAATTAAGAATGTACCTCGGGACCAAAATTTATCTAGCTTGCAGTTGAATAAGAGAGCAGGCTGTAGTCTGCACTGAGTCAACATGCAAAACCAGTTGTTAGAAACTAAAGTAAACTACTGAAACAATACAAGAGCATCATCAAGTAGAATGTGTTCGGTTTTTGTGTTTCAAAAACCAATTTTTCGGGCCAAAGTTCTCAAAAAACCCGACGCCAAAGTTATCAAAAGCTCGATCGGTTCGATTTTGTATTTCTTGAAACACACCGGTTTTTCTTGAAACACACCCAAAATGGACAATCCCGAGTCGATAAATCTTGAAAGACTCACTTAATTTGCAACACTCTAATTTAATTCAGTTCCACTTGAAAAGAAATGGGGTATACCTCTGGCCTCATTGTGACCATAGAGAACAACATTTTCGGAAAACTCTGAATGATAAAGTACACAAAGCAACCGGATAAATATCGGATAAATACCCCCAGAAAAATTCAGTTTTACTCATATAAGAGCACGATTTGCAGAGAATGCTCTTCAGGTGTTTGGTGCACATGGTTCAGACATTTCATCAAACATTTGGTGCACACCCCCGCGCGCGCGCGAGAGAGAGAGAGAGAGAGAGAGAGAGAGAGAGAGAGAGAGAGAGAGAGAGACAGACAGAGAGCCAGAGAGAGATATGAGTGTATAGGCTTACCGTTTTTTGAAGAGTCGAACTTCAAATGTCCAGTGGATTTGCAACAAATCCTTTCTGCCGTGGAGTGGATTTGCAACGATTCTTGAAGAAGGAGAAAGATGTTTACACCGAGAGACGCATATGCCACTTTGTTCACTTCACATTTCCAAAAAAAATTCCAAAAAGATTCATTCACCATCTCTCATCTCTCCAATCATTAATCATATTTCTTTCTCTACTCATACGCTTCCATCCAATCATTATTTTCATTTATCTCTCTATCTCTCTCCAATTATTACACCTCTCTCTAATTATTACTTTTTCCAAAAACTCATCCAAACACTATCTCAAAAATATTTCTCAAAATATTCTTCTCAAAACTCTCAACCAAACACAGCGCGATTTTGTACAACAGTGGAGTTGGTGGAGGACGTGGGTGAGTGAGAGAGCCAGAGAGGGGAGAGAGAGTAGACTGGAACGTGGGTGCCTGAGAGAAGGGGGAGAGAGAGTATTGTTCGGCACAAAAGAGGGGGGTGGCAGTTTTCTTTCTACGCGTGTTTGTTGTGTTCCCAAGAGTTGCAATTTGAGCCCTTGATTCAGATCCAACGGTTCAAAATATAGGAAATTCAAAAACTGAGCTTTCTTATTATATAGATGTTGGAAATTTTCGAGATCGGATGAACGAAATCGGGGCATTTGGAGGGTCTCCAATGGCAAACGAAAGATCCCTTCAAGTTCAACGTTACTTGATATTCACAGAGTTAATATGCGTTGGTGGTTAATGCCATTATCACCCATGTTACGAAGTTTATGACAGAATATCAATTCGGTATTGATATTGACAATTTCATTCCTATTGATTCTATGGAAGAACTTTTGTAAGGCAGTCCACTTACAAAATCGCTTTATAGGTTATTATCATGTGTCATGTAGGCCAAGTAGGAGAATGTAAGAAATTACATAATATGGCCTCTATATCACTTTCTATTTATTAATTGAAGATATGGGTGATAAATAAATTGCTCAATCATTAGATGTCTGATTGTGCGAATGTGTCTTATTATGACAGTGTATATCCTATGTGAAAAGGTGTGCTTATTGAGAAAAAAAGAAACAACGAGATTAATATCCATAAACAAATAGACAAATGATCAAGAGACACACCTATTGAGAAAGACATCGTTTGGAAACAACTCTTCCTTCATGGTAGGAAGTACGTTGTCTATACATTCTACATGTAGATGCTCCATGACCTAACCCGAATAAGAGCAAGCCTATGTTTTCATCAATGGGGTTCATTACGTGGGTCGTACGTTAGAATATATCTCTGATTTGTTCTATCACTTGAACGATTATAGATGAAGGTACAATTTTTAATTTCCACTGCGTTCACAGGTATTATCAATTTCTTTCATTCCATTGTAACTCAAGGGTCAATTCTAACTATATGTTGGTCATCCTGTTTCTACATAAAGACAACAGAATTTTGAAGTTCGTATATACATCCCAAACAAAGTTCAGTTTGCCAAGGTGTTCATCAGAGGTGTTCCAACATTCGTGGTCAATTATTTTATCCTGGGAGACAAACACCGATTCCCTTAAAACAACTTCGGCAGGCGACGAATCCATTGTAAGGAGACTATGATTTTAACATGACTCGGTTCGTTTTTTGTAATCTGTTATTTTGATTTATGTCTTTGTAATTTTGGATTTATTTATAATGGAATTGTTCTTCGTAATTCACTGAGTTTGTCGTATTTTTCCTAACAATCTAAACGTCTCATGTAAGATAGGTCTAAAATATCTAATGTGAGAACCCGACCTTGTCCTACATTGGTGGGGGATTGAAAATGAAGATATTGTATAAAAAATTGCGATAAGTTATTGTGTAATTCAATGTTAATCTTTTGAGCTACGTGGTTAGGCTAAATGTCAGCAGGTCAGTTGGCGCGAGTTATCACACATGGTATTAGAACTTACACTAACCGGAAGTGTGGGGCAGATCCCATAAGAAGACGTGCTTGGGTGGGCCTGAAGAGAGAAGAGCTTGAGGTGCTTTCTTGTGCTTGGGCGGGTCCCACATGAGAGGAGCTTGAGGAGCTTGACGTGGTTAATCGAGTACTTGTCCCACATCTTGTGGTAGTTAGAAGTTATTGGACCACAAGGCGCAATGAGGAAGTTGAAATCTTAAATGGGGGAGATTGTGAGAATCCGACCTTTTCCCACATCCATGGGGGATTGAAAATGATGATATTATACAACGAATTGCAAGCAACTATTGTATTACTCGAGATTAATCTTTTGAGCTACGTAGTTAGACTAAAAGTTAGGAGGTAAGTTGGCACGAGTCGTTACATCTAAGGTTTTTAGACAATGTTTGGGATTACAAAGTATTAAGGCCATGTTCCACTAAAAAAAAACTGGTTTTGTTTTAACTCAAAAACCATTCTATTCCACTAACAAAAAACTCCCCAAAAAATTGGTTTTGTTTTAACTCTAAAACCACTCTATTCCACTACCAATAAACCAAAAAACCAACTATCCTTTACAATAAACCAAAAAGCAAAAACACTTTAGTGGAACAAGTTGTAGATTTAAACTACAACTAAAAGTAAAAAAAACTAAAAAACCAAAAAACATTTTACTGGAGCATGGTCAAAAAAGGACGTCAAAATGTGCACCTATGCTAACTTATTATTGCTTGTTACATTTGGACACATTGCTTTTATGAATTGTGTTATGGAATCACAGTCAGTAACCACTTCAATTTAAGTAAATTGTTACTTATATTATAGAAATAGGCAACATGTACTGTAAAAAATAAACATGGTTGTGATTTTCGCAATCTATTATTTTTATATATATGCCTAACTTTTTCTTTTCTATTATCTTACCTATATAATCTTAACCTTATCCAGTTACTTAATTTGCTTTTTTCAAAAATAAAGAAAGAAATATTGCATGTCTGAGTATATACAGTATTAAAAATAAATAAATACTCCCAACATATAAAGTTGGACAATGAATTCTCAAATAACTAATGGCCAAGAGATTTACTAGGCCTACATAGACCAAGGAATTTCTAAGCACGTAATCGTAGGGACCCAAGCCACATCAATTGGCATTTGGCCACTACAAACGTGACTGGAATTTCGCAGCAATCGCCAAATGCCAATTTCCGAATCCACGCGTGAAAGTAGTACACACGGGGAAAACAGTTTCATGAGCATGTCTACGCATATTCTCTTATCTGGGTGTCGACTCCGTCGACCAACAACAGGGTCCGAGTCAATTTACGTATACATCGATTAAATTTCTCTCCGAACTAATTGAAGACGGACTACTCATGCTAGGATTTACAAAAAAAATTACTCTTTGTCTGAATTCGTTAGTCCATTTTAGGAGTTCGTGTCACTTTTCAAATAATTATATCTTATAATTTAGGGAAATGATAATGTCAAAATTATTTTTGTTTGTGCAAAAACTGTAGTGCACAAAAGACTTATATCTTACACATAGTACAAGGTTTTTAAACATTACATTTTTTGCATAAACAAAAACGATTTTGGCATTAACATCAACCATAATTTATAAAATTTTATGTAATTTTAAAAATATTACCTTATAAAACTAATTGAGATTTATCAAACAAAATTTATATTGGATATATAATCACTTACCAATTTAAAAACATCACTAATTTTTTTATCTAGTTACAATAAAACAAAAGACAAACAAATCCGAACAAAAAAAAAAATTCCTTGTGGACTGATCCCGAATCAAACCACAATCAATTGTAGTACGAGATAACAAACTCACTAATCAACCGGACTACCTCACGCTACCGCACTAAACACACCCCCCCCCCCTCTATAAAGGTACACCTGCAAACTAAACATTTCCCCCTCCCTCGTTCCTATCCATTTCAGAAGACACAAAAACAATGGGCAAGGTGAGTTCAGAGTTCCAAATTTGCACACTGGACGAATTCCCTCGCTCTCTTCTTTTTGGGTGAGTAAATTCCCTTACTCTCTATTCCACTCTAATGATTTGTTTCCCCTGTTGTTTGGTTTACAGAAGAAGAACAATAACCAAGGCCAGAACAACAACAACAACAACAACGACGATGAGCAGAAGCAGCAACAGCCGCAGCAGCAGAAGAAGAAAAATGAAAACAGCGAAGGAGGAGGAGGAGGAGGAAAGAAGGACGATGGTCTAACCTCTGCTGTTTTGAAGGTTGTTTTGGACTGCGAATGCGAGGGGTGTGCGAACAAGGTTCGGAAGATGGTTCGAGGAATCGAAGGTCAATTTCTTCAGCAGTTTCCGTTGATTTTTTTTTTGTTTGATTTTATATTACTTTCCGTCAATCAATTTTCTCGTTATTTTCGAATATCGGCTCTCTTTCTGTTTTTACTTCCGATTCGTTTTCTATATTCTACCTTGTCACTGAGATTCGCATATTTCTCAACGGCGTTTTGTGCTTCAACACTTCTAATTTCGGTAGTTCAGCCAAATAGTACTCTCTCTGTCCAATATTGAAGAAGACCGTCTAATTTTGACGTCAACAAGTAAATTACTTTTTTTAATAATTTTCTGAAATTTCCACCATAATTTCAATGAATACTTTTGAAAGATGAAGAAAAAAATGGAAAATTATTTTTGAAACTAACTTTATTTTCGAGATCAAAATGAATCAGCAATAGAAAATTAATTGTGAGATGTTTTCTGCTGCTTTTTTGTTTGAACTTCTGAAGTATTGGATGTGTGTGTGTAGGCGTTGAGTCGGTTAAAGGAGGTCCTGAGTTAACCAAACTGACGGTGGCCGGGAAAATAGATCCGGTGAAGCTGCGAGATGTGGTTGAGCAGAAGACCAAAAGGAAGGTCCAACTGGTATCTCCATTGCCGAAAAAAGACAACAAGGAAAAGGACGGTGGCGGGGAAGGAGAAAAGAAAGCGGAAGGTAAACCAGAGAAAAAGCCAGATGACAAGAAGTCCAAAGAGGTAATAATAATGATTATTATTCCATTTTCCAAAACAATTACGTACTAAAAAGTTTCAAAAAATACTAGTCCAGATGCAAATGATTTTCCTCTGATGTGCGCCTGTGGTTGGATCCTGTTGATTTTGTCTTTTGCGTTTGTGCATCTGGCGCACGTTATCGCCTCCTGACGTTTCACATCTCAGTCATTCACTCGTTCCGATCAATTCCGGTTTTCCATGGTGGTCCTACCTGCTGTATTAATTGCTGCATTATCATGGTTGAGGTTTTCTATACAGAGAATTTCTCTGCTGGCTTTCCGCTGGATTCGTTCTTTATGATTCGAAAATTTCGAATGGACACTTCACTTACCTTCCAAAAAAAAAAAAAAAAAAAGGAAATTTCGAATCGACACTTCACTGAAATTACTGGCGATGATGTGAGGTTTCAACTTCATTCATGTAATACACGTTACCGGATTTCTCGGCCATTTTGTGGCCGATTTTAGCGCAACCCCAAACTCTAAAAAATCACCTGTTTTAATTTAATTTAATTTTATTTATATATTCAGTTGTCTAATTTCTGTTGTAATTACACATTTACGCAAGTATTTGATTTGAGTTTCCCATTGAGATTTTGTCAGCCTCCGGTGACGACGGCGGTTATGAAGGTGAGTCTGCACTGCCAGGGTTGTATCAAGAAGATTCGGAAAACTGTCACCAAGACCAAAGGTGAGTGAAAATATCATTCCCCTATTCCGTAAAAAGGTGGCCTTCAGTGAATTTCTTTACTTTTAGAAAAAACCAACCCAAATTTAAGCCATTTCTAACAAAAACAACAAAATATATACCTTTGGTTTAATTTACAATTGTTATTAATTCAACGGTTTTTTGTATATGTTGAATGTTTAACGGAGATTTGACGGCGTTACAGGGTACCAATCCATGTCAATTGACGAGCAGAAGGACCAGGTAACGGTGACAGGGTCGATGGACATGAAGGAGCTGGCGGAGGCACTGAAGGAGAAGCTCAAGAGACCGGTAGACATAATCCCACCGAAGAAAGATGGCGCCGAGAAGAAAGAGAAAGGTGGCGGCGGCGGTGGTGGCGGCGAGAAGGTGAAAGGCGGTGAAGCAGCAAAGGCAGGCGGTGATGGTGGCGGCGGAGGCCAGGCGGATGAAAACAGGATACAGTATGTGCCACAGGAGTATCCAAACTCGTACACGTACGGGTACGGGTTCGGTTACCCGGTGGAGCAATACAATCATGCTCCACAAATTTTCAGTGATGAGAACCCAAATGCTTGCTCCGTCATGTAGTAATGTAAGCTAGGTTTGATCAAGTAGAGGTGGGAATATTATTATGCTTTTGAAAAGGAAAGTGTAAATAATAGCTGCGGGTGGGGGATGGGGGGTTTTATTTAGGGGTTTGGTGAAATTTGGTTTACTTTATGGTTTCATTTATTCCAATCCAATATCTAGTTGGTTAAGATTCAGTTTGAGGGGATTCTCTTTTCTCTACTCAGTTTTGTTTTTAAAATGGAGTAGTACGATTCCATTGGTAGTCTGCATGTAGTGTAGGGTGGTTCCTCTTTACTTTGATTAAAGACTTCTGCTTTTGCCATAAAACCCTTTCAGAATCCACTACTACGAGGATGATGTTGCCGGGACAGCCATATTTTTTTCCTTTTGTTTCCGATTTCCGATGGTCAGGGGTGTCCGGATTAACTTACGGGCATCTCGACTATTCTCTTCCTTAATCAGATCAAAGATGTATCATTCTCGCTAGGACTGGAGAATTCACAAGAGTTTTTTCTCTTGCGCCTTTCGGCCTGCTCTAAGAGTTTGTCAAGTTTCAAACATGTTTGAGTATACAGCTCATCTTTATTATCAATTGAGCTACTCTTCTAGTACCAGCCATATTTGACTCATCTTTGTATGCACCTTGTGAGATATTTTCCGGCACTTTTCTATGCGTCTAATCTATTTTATGAGTTAAACAAGTATTTTTATACCCCAAACACAGCTTATCGCTATTATTCTTATTATTATTTGCTACATTATTACTATCTTTTTAAATATTTCACACCAGGTTGTTTTAACTCTCACAGTTGAAGTTTTTTTTTTTTTTTTTTGTCACGTCCAGTTCATTAATATATTTTCTCCTCAAAAGTAATTCTAATTTTAACCTTACTAAAATCCCCTTAAAGTCCCACTATTTGATAGTAAAAACCAATAAATAAAAAAACCACCTTTATTGATAGGTCCTTTTATTTTCTAACTCAAAAAGAAACTGGCACTTCCTAAAATTCTCAGATTTATTTCTGTTAAAACTTGATGAAGATCTGAGGCAACAGGACTCGTTGTTTATCCCTAACTTCTTGTAATGATATTCTAATATGGACAAAAAAAGAACACGAAGAACAATTGGGTGTGATTTAGCTCATAAAATAAGGCAAACTTCACTTACACCCCCTGTGGTTTGGGCCATTCGCGATTATATTCCCGTGATTCAATTTATTGCATCCGTGTCCCCTCTGATTTTTTTAAATGTTGCAGATACATCCATTTATGTCCATGTTCACGGGGATAATGTTTGCATTGTTAACGGAAATGAGTAAAAGTCTAATCCCCTCATCTTCTTCTTTGATTCTTTTTCTTCCTTAAATCTAAATAATACATCCCATGTATACAGTATTAGATCTGAACTGTTCATAGTGTAGAGCTTGATGAGTATTGCATACATACCAAAATTCAAGTCAATCGGAAAATGGAAGCCTCATGGTCGAATAGAATTTATTTTGAAGTAAATTTTAAAATTTAAATTTACCTTTCATTTTTTAACAAGAACCCAAGCTCTATGTTATTGATGTCTGATTGGCATAGTTGTCTACGGAGATGCTCTACTCTTTAATTAATACATTTTCAATGGCTCATATTTCATTTTCAATATAATGGCCTTGTTCGTTTCCCAGTGTAGTTTTAGTTTTAGTTTTGATGATATCATCATTTCTCTCTCTATCTCTCTCCACTCATTACACATTTTGACATCATCAAAACTAAACTAAAAACTACCAAGCGAACAAGGCCAATATATCTCCGTTAATATGTACAAAAAAATGAGTGTGATTGTAACTTCTTAACAACTACAGGGCGTGCAGATACAATACATAAAACCACAAGGGCTATAACCGCACATGGCTACATGATGGGTAGGTGAAGTTTGCCCTAAAATATACGGAGGCCCCATGCGGCTGGAGCTCGTAGATGCGTAATAACAGGCCGTGATCCAGTGCACTTAACTGCTTAAGATTGCGGTGTTGTACTTGTATCTAGTACATCCAATTGGCGAAGGTAGGAAAAAATCTCAATCAAACGGTTGTAGAGCCATCCATAAATATAATGCTTGAAAGACTTGCACAAAAGGGTGGGGTTATTGACAAGGGTCCGGGGTCCCACAAGTACTAGACAGAATATACAAAGAGAGAGGAAGGACGGACCAGAATGAGACATGCCCACCTAACATTTTAATGAGAGAGGCACTATACTAGCTATAGTGCCATCTCCTGGGGGTAATGTAAATGTATGGTATGAAGAGGAAAGGTCATAACCCCAAGGGGGTACCTCAGGTATAGGGCTCCAAACGAGCTAAGCTGAATCAGATTTTATAGTGTTTGAGTTCGGCTAGATTGCTTAATGAGCCGAGCTCTTAACAAGCCGAGCCGAGCTAGACCAATTTACTTATCGAGCCTCTTTAAATGAGCCGAGCCTATAAAACGAGCCGAGTTTTTGTGAGCCGAGCTCAGCTTGTTCCGTTTAGTAAATGAGCCCAAACTAGAGCTCGAGCTCGGTTCGATTAATAAACCAGTCGAGCCGAGCCTTTATGAGCCAAGTCGTGAGTTGCTCGTGAGCAGCTCGGCTCATTTGCAGCCTTACTCAAGCGTAAGCCGTAAACTCATACATTTTGAGTTTAAATAATTTGGTTACCTCTTAAGGTAAGGTCGTAAGAGTTTCTCTTACGATATTTCTTGTTTGAATAATCTAATTGAACCTAGGGTTATTGAAACGCGCACAAATTGACCTGAACGGAAGAAAAAAGGAACAAAGAAGAGGAAAGGTTATAGTGCAAATTTGTAAGGTAGCACAAATTTAAGGATGCTGCTGGGTGTATAGAAAAAATGGTTACCGATCGCGTTCGGGGACCCATTTTTGGGTCTCGCACGAGTGATCCGAACCGTTCATTGTTCTTAAAACATTTTTTCAAGGGGCCCCACAAAATTTCAGCTCAATCGGACGGTTGGAAGTGCTCGAACCAATTCGGATCACTCGTGTGGGACCCGAAAATGGGTCTCCAAACGCGATCGGTACATTTTCTGTCCCATTTTTTCTGTACCTGTATCTTTATCGCAAATTTAAGTTCGAATTTTCTGGGGTTGGGGACTTTTCTGGTCTGTTATAATTTGTCCTTTCTTGAATGGCAGAAACCAAGAGGAGGAATAGCCAGCCAGCGAAGGTACGTACTAGCATTTGGTGGGGGTAAGGGTTGAACGTGGGTGGTGTTCCTTAAGTGGAGTTCATACACCCTGTCCCTGTACGTACTAATTCATTATTTTACTACAGTACCTTTTTTCTTTCTTTCACTTGGACCACTGTAATATCGGAAATTCGGAATATCTACATGTGAACTCCGTTCACACGATGTATATTTTATTTTTAGTCTATAATAAGAAACCAAACTGTGCATGCTAGGGTAAAGTAAGAGAAATCAGAAGTTGCCGGATTGTGGGTGTCGCATTAGCAAGTCAAAAAAATAGCTTTGATAAAGCTATTTTGGCACTAACGAATGGACTTGCTCGGTGCAGCTTCTACTGTCCTACATCAAGCTTAAAGATTAGAAATGAAGTTGGAAACATGGAATATCAATTACTTTAGATTTGATATTATTAGTATTAAAAGTCCCCTAGGTGCAACCATGCATTTATGCAATCCAACAAGCATCATTATTTTTATTGCAACCAATTCAAACCTTTTGATCTAACATCATTATATATATGTTTTATTTGTTTTGTACTAATTTCTCCTTAAGCTTAGGACCGACTAATTAACATGAGGCTCGATAAGAAAATTCCTCCTCTCACAAAGAAAACTCCTAAATCTTGTCCACATATACGTCACAGTAACATAGAAGCCATCTAACAAAAAATTACCTTTAATTATAGTCTCGTGTATCGCGGGAAGCCCACGTGCATTGCATGAACGTAATAGGCTAAGAGCACAGGGACGGATCTAGGAATTCTCCCCAGCGGAGGCACCAATGCTAAAGTCAAGAGCAAGTAAACTAAATGATACTCCAAAATTTAGGAAGCTGATTTTGGGACTTTCTTTTTCAAAGGGCCGACGTCTATCTTCGTCGTCTTCCAATATCTTGGGGAATCATAATCGATTCCTTCATCATCATCTCTCATCCGAGACTCGAATGGTATCGGTTGTGTCACCATCGGGTCGCCTCTTGATCGAGGCACCCCTGTGTGTCACTCGAAAATCTGGTTAAGTATGGAAAAATATCTTTTTTCGGAAAGTTTCAATTTGGCAGATAAAAAGTCCCGGTATTTGTTCCTTAGATTTTTCTAAGCATAATGGTATAATCGGATGATCTTTTCAAGTACGGGAAGGTTGTCTTTTGCCTCTTTTCTTCAGAGAAAAACGTGTCGTTTTTTGCCTTTGTACTAAAAGTGAGGGGATGAGATTTTGGTAAGATTGGAATATCAAAATTCTGGAAATGCCATTGTTTCCGAAAGGGGGGTACTTCCTTATTTTCATAAATAAATTAAAGTAAAGAAAACTCTTTACTTAACTTTTGGTTTATGAAAATAAGTGTTCCGAGGGGTACTTCTTTATTTGTTTTCCCTTATTTGTAAAAAAAAAAAAAAAAAAAATTCCTGAAATTGAGGGGGGGCACGTGACCCCCCGTGCCCTTGTGTGGATCCGTCCCTGTAAGAGCATCACATTGGCCTAACCAAAACCAAAAGGTTGCTAAGGTTAGCAATGTTTGTTAAAAAAAAGTGCTCACATTGGAATAACCAAACTTAACAACCTCTTTACAACTAACCAAATTTTGGCACTTGAATAACCAAAACTAGCAACCTTTTGCCAATAATCAAATTTAATGGACTGCACATTTACCCAATCAAGTACACCCACCATTGCACAAAATGACAAAAACCTTCTCTCTCTCTCTCTCTCAACAATGTTTTCAAAAGTTTAATTTAAAAAACTGTTTTTTTCAAAAGTTTATTTTTAAAAACTGTTTTTTTTTAAAAACTGTTTTTTTTTTTTTTGTAAAATTGTTTTGTACTATAAAAAAAAAAAATCAAAACATTTTTTTTTTTAAATTCCATAAACTTTTTTTTTGTAGTTTGAAAAAGTGATGTGGCAAGTTTTGTTTAGCAACCTCTAAATGGATAACCAAAAGCTTATGTGGCAACTTTTGGTTAGGCCATTGTGAATGCTCTAATAGCCCACTTTGGGCTAGTAAAGTCACACATTGATGGCTATGGAAAGTTGAAGTGGAATATAAGTGATTCCGACTAACAAGTATAAATTTCTGGATTCCTCTCGACGAGACGAATCTAACAAGTATAAATTTATGGTCAAACCAAATATTTTTTGGAATAAAGCCAAAATAGTTGGATTATTGGTCATCCAAAAATCACAAAATCTTGATGCAAAACTAACAAATGCAAAAGAAAATTAATAAGGACAAAACTGATTTATTAAAAAACTAATTTTTGGTTTTTTACCCAAAACACCCCTTAGTGGTCATATATTTGTGTCCGAATCATGAAAACAAGACCGGTGGTAGGTCACGATCCGAAATGTGCCATTTAGTCCTCGAAGAATATCAGGGGGACGACTGATTCAATGAATAAACCAAAATCATCTGGGACCCATTAACACTTGGATCCATGATCTTTTTTGCAGTGACGATGATGGCTAGATGGGAAATATCTTACTCCAATTGGGAGGATTTTATTTCCTTTTCTTGAAATGGAAAAATGAGTCGGCAGGGTAGGGAAGAAAACGTAATCAAGGTAAAATCGGTTTGGTTCGGTTGGGTATGGATTGTAACTAATTTTACAACTAAACCGGTGTATGTTGTTGTTCTTGAGGTTTCAAGATTGAAATTGCACCGAACAACTTCGGTTGGGGTCCAGTCCAGTTTGGGCCGATTTTCTCGGTTTATTTGATTTAGCTAAACCAACATTGAAAAAAAAAACCCAACTAAATTAGAAAAAATAATAGCATGAAAGAAAAAAACTCCAAGCTAATGTCTACAACTACTCCATATTCTAAATCTATCCAATTGGGGAAAAAAAATAGTCAAAGCATGGAAAATGAGTGTTTAGACTTGAGTCTATAAAGTGACTTTAGGCGCCACTCCGCTAAGATTTTTTTTTTTCATGTTTCATGTTTTTTGAGACATATCGTTCTCTTCACATACATCAAATAAAAAGTCAAAAAAGTTAGTGAAATGGGTTCTTTAGAGTTATGAGATAGTGTTTTATATTTCGGTTTACCTTCGACCAAAACCAAATTGAACTACCCTTTTCTGAATTTTTTCAAAATTCAAACCAGACCAATAGCTCGAGAAAAGCAAACCAAACACGATATTTTTCCAGTTTTTTTCCTTGTTCGATTTTTATTTCACCCGTAGATCATATATCCACGTGGATCTTAAACATGTGTTACATATGATCCTCATCATTGCTTACCAAATGTGCTAATTTCCTATCCCATGACTTTAGATGCCATCATCTCCTCTCAGTTTCGTTTCTTTCGTAGGGAAAAAAAAAATACTGTAAAGCAAAAGGGAACCCACAAAAAAGAGAGGGGAAAAAGTCATCTAAAAAAAGTGAGGCTGAAATAGATTCCAGCCACAAATATAAGCTTCTCCTTTAATTTTATACCACTAATTATTCTACTAGTAGAAATTACAATCAATTGATATAACTTATAGGTTGCACGGACAATCTTAATTATAGTTGAATTCCGTACCCAATTTTGTTGAATCCGGGGGATCTGCTGAGCACTCCGCTCGACAGGTCTTGTGGAGCACTTCTTGATCGTTCAAACGTATTTTGGACAGTTTAAATTTGAGGAGAGTTAAAATATCCAAAATACCTTTCGGCACCCCTCAAATCTAGGCCGTCTAAAACGTTTGAAGGACCAAGATGTGCTCGGTGGGTTCTCTCATTTCAATTTTGTTTGGGTCTACAACTTTTTCGAAATAAAATATAAAGTAAGATTTGCAAATTACTTGAAAACTTATAGCTTACATGGACCTCTTAGAAGTCTTGAAGTTAACGAAATAACAAACCTTCCAGTGAGCTCAAAATTTTGAATGTTTAATCTTTTTAATATTTGAACATGTGACCTCTTGAATAACAAATACAGTATTTGTTATTATCTCGTGCCCACTGCCCAATACTTGGGGTTTGGCAATTAGTACTATTATTATTATTTTTTTAATCATTCGATCTTGTCGTTAGAAAAATTAAAATTATTTCCTTGCTAATGAGAAAGTGACATATGTCGGCGAGGACAAAGCACAGAATATTCTACCTAATTCAAAACAACCTACCTTGTTGGTTATTTATTCCATGCAACACTCCAATCACTATATACATATACTCTAATGAGATGAGATTAAAATACCAAGTTTTAGAAGATGGTAAGCTTTGTGTTTGGTTATAAGCAATGACTTTTCACGCTTTACAAGACGTATTTTTCTCTCATACATTAATTAAAAAAATTAAAAAACAAAATGAGCCCTATTCCCTGGTTGTTTTCTTGTTTTCTCAACTTCCCGCGACGGATCATTTAAGATATCACTAGGAATATTGATATATATTGGATTCCAAAATCTCATATGGTCATTAATTTGTGGCTTCTTTACTATTGCGATGACTGCATGGGCTGAAGAGAATTTATGGGAAGACAAAAACAAGAAAATAATTGAACTTTGACTTCACATTTTTTGAGCTAATCCAGGAATAGAGTTGACCATGGGTATATTGATTCGGTAACCTACCCTTCCCTTGTTTGGGTTGTTCTCCAAGGGAGGAATTATTCCTTCACATATAACTATGTGTACCTTAAAATAAAATAAAAATAACAATAATTATATTGCAAATTAATCATTTTAGCAAGTATTTGATTGGAAATTTTAAATAGACCATGAATAAAAGAACACAATCTCAGAAAGAGATTAATTCAGGGGGTGTTCCACTAAGGCAGTTCCATTAAGGCAATTTTTATGTAATATATTGTGAGAGAATGACATGTTTTGATTTTTGGAAAAAACTGTTTTTTGTTAATGGAACACCCCTTGAGTAATTGACGTGAATGAGGTAATCAAAAGGAGTAAAGGAAAGCTATGCTCATTTATTTTTTTCGCCCCTTAAAAGCCAAAGCATGGCTTCTTTTTCTTTTCAAAAACACCACTTTTTTCTTTTTATTTTTTGTAAAGGGAAAAGGCAAAGCATGTTATGAGGTCATACAAATCAACTTGATCTACTTCACACAACTTTGTATCCTACATAATTTTGTATCCTACATAATTGAATCAGTAACTCTATATTTGCACAAATAAATTCCGAGAAAAAAAGTAAAAAAGGAAAAAAATGTTTACAAAATCAGTGCCCAGGTTATAATATTAGAAAAACTAAAATTTTGATTATTATCTAGTTATTTTCTTCTCTTTCCCTATTCCAACCAAGTACAAGACAATAATATATTGAGTGGGTCTCTTGACTCTCTTCTACTTGAGCCAATTTTCCAATCTTATTATCATTTCTTCCTCCATTCCACAATTCCAAACTCATACCAACAGTCGCGACTTGTAGCCTATTTTTCGAGCATCGTTGGAGAAATACGTTGGTAAAATGAAAAATTGAGATCTCTATTGCCAGAATAGCTCAATATATAAAAAATTCAACTTCGAGTTACTACTAACATTTGTCAAACGAAAATTCTTAAGTACACTGAAAAAATACCTCGAAAGTGAAATTAGTGGTTCAGATAAATATCCGAGTGAATCTGAACCACTAATTTCACTTTCGAGGTACCTTTTACAATCACAATTCCTCAGATTTCCTTATTACGTGACTTGTAAAACTGAAATTCAAAAAGCTTCACGACATATACCCATAATAAACCAGACCTGATTCATCAACTTCATAAAAACAAACATATACTACTAGTATAATAAAATCAGCCAATCAGAGCTATTGTTTGACGGAATGGTGGGCCACACAAAGAAACTTTGTTGTACGTGGGGTGGGTTTTCTAATGGCTTGGAAAAGCAAAGGAGCCTTTGAGTGCATTCTTTTCTCCAAAGCCCTCATTTTTTCACTTTCTCATTTTACATCATACCAAATTGCATAATTGGCAAAGAAAAAGTCCAAAAGTAAAATTTTCTTGGGTTGATTTGAAGCACTCAGTGCGTTACTTTCTCATCATGTTATACATGTACATACATCATTATTGTATTGAAGTTGGATAAGGATCAAGGACAAGTTAATGATTATATACGTCTCTGCCTTTGATAGGATTGGGCACTTAGTTTTCCACCGTAAAAGTAGCGTTGCATACCTCTTTTTTCATCTCAATTGTTGTCCGAATCGGTTTATAAAAATCTCGACTAATTTTTAGAAGATCAATTCCACTATTTCCTACTGATAGGAAGCCTATTCAAATTCCATTTAAAAATCCTTGTACATAGATCTTGTCTAGAGCACTGAAAAATGTCTCAAAAGAGAAGGGTATTAATTACTATTATTGTACCTTAGAATCTCTATAGAGGCATTCCAACTTGTTCTCAATTACTTTTTGAATTTGTAGGTTTCCATTCCCCTTACAAAGTACAGTATGTGTCCCTTTGCATGCAGACAACATGAATGTTGGCCAATCACGGTCATCCATGATTGGCTCAGATTATAACTTGTTCAAAAAAATCTGAACCGGCCGCTAACAAATAGATCCATGATCTACCACGGACGACCATGATTAGCCCAACATCCCCCGTTCCTACAAGGGACCGGTCTTCAGTTCTTAGGATAATTGAAGATTGAAAACAACTGAAATAACTTAACCATATTGATACATCTCTTGACATTCGAACTCATGACTTCCTTTTTTTTTTTGATCAATTACTCATGACTTCCTGACTATATAAAAATCGAAACCTTTTGATTATTGTAATAACACGGGGTCGGTCGGAGAGTCACCGGTGTGTCTACGGTACAGTTTGCATCTTCACTGTTTCTATATAAATTGTTGAATGGAAAGTCGTTTTGGTCCCTAGGATGTCTGTGGTATTAAAATCTAACCCAACCAAAAAGCTACGTACAGTGGGTGGATCACAACAGGGTGCCAACCACTACTTCAATTTCTGTCGAATACCACCCTCCTTTCTCCACTTTCTAAAGAGCTTTACAGTGCACCAACAAACTAATTAAACTTCCAGTTGCATTGTCAAATACTAAGGGATGTTCCACTAACAAAAAAACTATTTTTTTCAAATATCGAGACAGGTCATTATTTCACAACATATCATATAAAAAACTGTGAAAAGCTAGTTTTTTTCAAAAAACTGAGTTAGTGGAAGGGGTGTTCCACTAACAAAAAACTGTTTTTTCCAAACACCGAGACATGTCATTCTCTCATAACACATCACATAAAAAAAACTGTGAAAAACCAGTTTTTTCAAAAAACTGGATTAGTGGAACACCCCTTAATATCTAAACCAAAAATTTACTGAAAAAGAAGAAAACCCAACAACAGGGGTAATCTACCAAACCGTACTATTTTAATATGATAAAAAAGGGTACTATTTTTTTGTGTTTTTTTTTGGAAATGGCTACAATACACACCCCTTATTTGGGTGTGCATATGCACCTATTGTATGGTCCAGATTGTGCCACCTCATCGGCAATCGTAACATTTTTTAGTTTTTCATAACTTTTCAGCAATATGATTCATAACATTTTGGTGTGTCTCGTAACTTTTATAAAAAAAATCGTAACTTTTACAAAAAAATTCGTAACTTTTGCAAAAAATTCGTAACTTTTATAGAGGTGTGTATTATACACACCCAAATAAGGGGTGTGTATTGTAGCCTTTTCCTTTTGTTTTTGTTAGAGGGAAGGCAGTTTCTGGGGTAGATATATACTCCTACTAGAAAATTTTCACTGTCTGGATGGTACCAAGTAGCACCTTACGTGGTACTCGTAACGCTCCATAACAGTCGTCCATAGGGGTGCACACGGTCCGGATTGGACCGGTTCTCTACAAATCCAGTAACCAGACCATTCCGACCGGTTCACAACACATGAGTTCAAAAGATTATTTAAAATTCAGAGCACCAAAACAACTCATAAAATAAATAAATAATTATAGGATTTTATAAGATTCATAATTTTGTACATGTATAATGCACGCACACACATACACACACACACACACACACACACACACACATATATATATATATTAATTTTAATATCATACGGTCCGGTTTGGTTCTAACCGTGGTTCTTAAATTGAGAACCAGTAACCGATCCATAATTACCGGTTCTTAGATTTTTAGAACTATAACCAAACCAATGAACCATAGAACCTAACCAAATTGACCGGTTCGGTCCGGATCGGATCGGTTTGGCGGTTATATCGGTTTTCTTGTGCACCCTTAGTCGTCCAAAAGTGTTTTGGATAATCCGAATTTTAAATATACTCCATGTGATACTCTCCTGGCACTAAAAAAGTTCTCACTTGTACCTATCAGGTCACCGTTGTGACCGGTGGGTATTTAAAATCTGGAATCAATAGGTAGGGCCTTCCAATGGGAATTTTTTCCGTAGCTTACAAAAAATTACATAGCGGGCCATGGTTGGTCTGGATCTGACTTGTCCTCCACGAAAGAGGTACCATCTTTCTTTTTCTTTTTTTCGAAGGTCACAGTGTCCGAGCCAACTTACCCACGCCTCGATTGTTCTCCTCTAATAGGCCTGGTCAAAGACTGGTTATCCACTGCGAGGTCTTGTTACACGTCTTTTGATGTCCAAAAAGACACCAAAAGACAACTTGTTTCACATAATAAAAAAGACAATTTCTAAAAGACAGTAGAGTAAAAAACAACTTCAAGAGGGGAGTCCTAAAACACTACAAAATTTGGCTTAAGACACTTGTCGTAGAACAAGTTGTCTTTTCTGTCTTTTTTTTTTTAATTGTCTTCGCAAGTGGAAAAGCCAATTTGGCTTAAGGCCGAGTTTCCTAAGTCATAAAATTTACATTTTGATAAAATCAAGTGTTAGATTTTATCAAGTTTAAATTTTATCATTTGAGAATCTTGGCCTAAGACATTTGTTGTGGAACAAGGCCTAAGGATTTACAGTAAATTACTTTTTTACGGCCTTACCCGAAAAATCCGAACCCCGGGACAAATCCACCAAGCTACTAGACCAAGGCTTGTTGATAACACACAGCTATGAATTAAACCCAGCTATGAACTGGGCTTACACGTTTCATAAAATAGGTTCGACCTATATCCATGTAACTGCACATAAACATTACATGATATTCATACTTCTAGAAAAAAAAAAAAAAGGCCGACAATAAGCCCAGTTCCCGCGTGTAAAGGGAGTGCAACGGCCTTAACCCACTTTTCCATCCAGGCTTCAGTTGTGAATGACTGAAAAGGGCCGAAGATAGGCCCAGTCAGTGTGAATGACTGATAAGGGCCGAAGATAGGCTCAGTCCAAAAGTTCAAATGGTAGCAAACTACCAGTCTCGTTAGGGCATGTTGTCACACAGGCTTCAGTTGAGAATGTTCAAATATCAAAAGTCGAGGATTCACTATTGTGCATTCTCAATTTAAAAAAAAAAAACAGATCTTCACTATATCAACTGAAGGAATTCTCTAAATTCGTTTCTGAAGAATCCCTCAGAAAATTCCAAGTAATAGTAAAGAATGCGTGTATCAGTAACTAGGCCGTGAATTACATTTTCTTCATCATCAAGAATGAGTTTGACTTCATTTCTCGTTAGGGCATTCACAACGGCACATACCTTCACATGGTTCTTGAACCCTTTTGACATCAACGTGGATCCCTCTTCCCTGTCCCGGCTCGAGACCCTCCATCTTGAGTCGCATTGCCAACACCTCTCCCACTACTGCCGCCGCCTTGGCATCGCAAGACCGACCACACTCCAATGTATTCTTGACAGAGTGTTCGACTGTTGATGCTGTTGCAACCATTCGTCCGTTGTTTCCAAGGATTTAAATATCGGCCTATACGCGATACCGATATTTGACCGAGATACGCGATACCGTCGGTTTTTCAAGGGACAGATATCTATATTTGACTGAGATACGGTCCGATACAGGCCAATATTGGCCGATATTTGACTGTATCACCAATACCGTTACGTATCCCGATACCGAGATTTAAAACCTTGGCTGTTTCGGTCTACTACGTTGGCAGTAACGTACTTCAGTGATATGAACAACCTTAGCACGTATCTCTTCAGTACAGTCATATCATGAAAAAGAACTTCAATGTTCTGCCCCACAGGGAAAAAAAATCGGATTTAGAATCTGAAGGTTTGTAACTGCAAATTAGGAAGTTGAAAAAGAAAAAAGAGAAGTTGATTATCGAACATGAAATAAACAGAAATGCCTACGTGCAAACAAGAAAGAGAACTGGAAGAAAAAAGCAAAACGCACTTGCATATAAAAACACATAGGGATACACTACACAGGCACAACAAATGCGGACGCATGCATATGCACCAGCACCTTTGTATATTTACAGACTGACTTGCAATATACCTCCGATGAGTCATAGGCATAAACATCTACATACCTGTATGTACTCCTAAATCTCCCCAGACACCATTATGCGTAAGCATCTAGTGCAGAAGACCTACAAAAAGCCCCATATGTACCCAAGGGCCCAAAATTTTAGATCATATACTATATGTTACCTGAGCTCTATATGGGATATGCACATGCATTATTCTTGTGTGCATTTTTTTATTAATAGTGTTCTGAAAGATACAACCAAATGAAAGAAAAGAAAAGAAAAACATTGTTCTCACGTACGAGGAACTCTCCACAAAGTCCGTATCTGCAAGTTCAAGCGAGAGCAAGTACAATAGAATCTAAGGGAAAAAACAGTCAACCAAAAAGGACACAATATAGAAAAGAACCAAACTTCAAATTGCACACTACCCTTTAAAGGTTCTGATACTTGGGCCTTCAAACTTAAGATTCAACACTATGTCCTCAAAATCCCTTGCATTGTGCTCCATTAATCATCAGATTCGGTCTTCACTTCTCTGACAGATTGGTAAAAGCTCCGGATGTCAAGCATGAAATGGGCTCATGTCTGCGAGCAGCCACACCTATACCTTGCCAAATGCCAACAATACCAAAGATTAGTCTATTTACAATCTCCTCTTCCAATAACCAGGAGGTCCAGGACTAAAGGGACAACAACCAGTAAAGACCAATTTTCTTTCCTTCTACAAGGGAAAGAAGCATTACTGTTCCTGCTATAGATCAAAGCTTGGGTAACATAGGTACGTAAAAGAAAGAGTTTGTATGGGGTAAACCAAAAAGAGCTCCATTTTGCTACAGGCTCACAACCACTACGTGTTAATCCACCCTGAAAGTCTGGCCATATAAACGTGCTACATCCATCCTAGCCAGATGGCTATCGCCTACCGATAAGTGTAAAATGAAACTCGTCTGCCTTCCGAAATGAATCAGTTCCACTTATGTCTCCGTACATCAAATGGTCCATTACTACTATGAAGGCATGCCTCTGAGAGTCTGTTTCAGCAACAAACAAACACAACTTTTCAAATTTACCCGAAAATGTCCCAAAGGAAGCAAAGTGTAGTGCATCAGCTCGTATAGGTGGATTCAAGCAAAGTAAACTGCACGAGAATGGCTTGAGCTCAGCTCATTAAATGACCGTTCAAGCTCGCTTTGAATGCTAAATGGACGAGTTTTAGGCTCTTCAAGTAAATGAGCTGAGCTCGAACAGACATTGGTTCGGACGAGCACGTCAGAAGAGAGTTTGTAAATTGTCCCTAGCGTACATCTTACCATACGACGCTACTTGCTTGCGATTATTTCGGCAAGAAACTCCTCTGCTGGACATAGAACGTTCAGAGAAGTTTTTTGTTTTTCTTTATTTGGCTCCCTTTTTACTCTTCTATTTCATGATTTCGATTGCTGGATTTCCACAGAAATGTAATAATTGGCAAAATACTTAATTAGTCATTTAGTCCATACAACAACATTCAGATTTTCTACGAAACAGGAAAGCATCAGCTAATAGCGGAAAACTACTTCTTTTAGTTATTTTACTTTTGAAATGTCCCACCCCATTATTTATAATTTCAAAGAATTCTCATAATGAAATTGAGTTACTTCCTTGTTTGTCATTTCATTCTCTTATTGAAATTCAAACAAAAAAATAGAGAGAAAATAAAATACAGTTCAAAAAGTAATCACTGCATACGTTTAAAAGGAGGATACAGGGGCGGACGGGGTGGGGCTAGGGGGTGTTTGGCCCCTGCACTCCCCCAATTTTCTTTAGATTTTTAGTATATTTTTTGGTAAAATTACTGAAAAGTGGTCCCCGCAAATTAGGCGAAAATTGCAATTCTGCGTCCGCCACTGGGAGGATAATTTAGAAAAATGATTTATCTACTATTTTGGTCCTTACAAAATACGCTTGGTTTCAATTTCATCCTTGTAAAATTTTGAGTTTCGATTTTACCCTTACATTTTGAAACAAAGTTCAATGTTACCCTTCTGTTAACTCTTGGATGGAAAATGCATGTGGATAGCGGCATATAGGCATCATTTTATACACAAAAATGCTACACACGCAACAACAACAAAAAACTACACATTTACATAACAGCTCAAAACGACGTCGTTTTGGACTGTAAAAAAAATAAATAAAAAAAATGACGTGAAACATTGATTTTGTTGTCCAAAAAAAAAAAACAAAAAACGTGAAACACTACACAAACATTATTTTTTTCTTTACTTTTTGAAACATCGGAAGAGAATGGTTTGTGATTTCTTTTGATCTTAACCGTGTTTCAAACTACCAATGGATTGTGATTTCTTTACTTTTTGAATTCCATTTAGCAAAGTTTCCACATGATCTTAACCGTGTTTCAAATATTTTCTTTGCAATTCAACCTATTATAAGCCTATTAAATCACAAACCAGTCTCTTCCGATGTCTCAAAAAGTAAAGAGAAAAAATGACGAGTGAGTAGTGTTTCATGTTTTTTTAAAAGCACATTTTTTGGATGGAACGATTTCGCTAGGGGGAAAAAAAAGTATACTATAAATGTCGAAATTAGATTTGGAGTTACTAAAAAAGAAAAAAAAAATGAGGAGAGAAGAGGGTAAGACACGGGGTGGGTATATCCCCCTTGGATCCCGACACGTGTGTCCTCCAGATTCCACACACCTTATAAATATCGAAACGCCCTACGATCAAACCCTCTCAAACCCTCGCTCTCTACCTGGGCAGCCATTCCTCTTTCCGCCTCTCTCGCCTCCTACCTTGGTAGAGCAGCAAACCCCCCACAGAAGCTACTCCGTCGAAACAAAACCCTAGATCTCCACTCTCTCTCTCTCATCCGATCTCTCCTCTCCCCTCCTCAGACCTCACCTCACCTCTACCGTACGTTAAATCCCATTCTACTCTTCCGCTGTTTGTGTTTTTCGGATCGTTTTTGTTTGGAATTTGATTGATTTGGGTGTTTTTTTGGTGAACAGATGGTGTCGGACGCGAGCAAGAAGAAGGCGGCCCAAAAGAAGGCGGCGGCGGCCGCAAAGAGAGGAGGGAAGGCCGTGGCGGCTGGGGCATCGTCTAAGGCTGCTGCTACTGTTGATGACGTGGCGAACGGAGTGGATTCGCTCCAGATTTCAGATCGGACTTGTACTGGTGTCCTCTGTTCACACCCTCTGTCGAGGGATATAAGGGTAATTTGTCCGATTCAGTTAATTGTTAAGCCATATGTTTGTTGATATACTTGGTCTGTTTATGTTTTTGCGGTTAGGATAAGTTGCTGCAGCCGTGTGTGCTGTAAAGGTACCCCCCCTTTTTTTTTGTAGTATTTCAGGAGGTTTCAATGTGTAGGCATATGGGAATCAGTAATAGAAAGCAAAAATGTATTCTAAAGTATATCTTTGTAGTATCCTTGCCACTGGAAAGGGAAATTTGGTAGCATGATTTTTAGATCCTTGTTTTATTTTCTGTCAATCTCTAATTTGAAGATACAGATAATGAAATTGAATTGAATTTTTTTTGGTAACATTTCAATTTGTAGAACCCTTTTAGGAACCCAAATCATAGTCGAAATCAAAGAAAAAGTTGAAATTGAAGCTATTTCTCCATAATATAACAGAAACTACACGCATACAGCCTTCAGTTTGACGCCATCTATGTGAATCGGAGGTTCCCTAATCCCTGGTGAAGGTAAGAACGAAATTGAATTATTGAAGTGTTTTTGTATCTCATTTCTCTGAACCAGTTTGCACCCGTAAGAGAAGAAACACTGTTTTCATGTTCTGTTGTCGTAAAGAGACCGTAGAAGAAACGCTGTTTTCATGTTCTGTTGTCGTAAAGAGACCGTAACGGGGTGTAATGATACGCATGTGAATTCTCGTAACGCCGTTATTTGCACCCGTAACCGTAACAGCTTATCTAAAACCCGTTACGTAACGGCCGTTTTTAACCGTGGTCATGCGCGACCAAAGTTGGCCCCAATGGACACCTCTCGAAAGGAAATTCGCAATTTATGATCTTGTCTTGGGCTCTTGCCCAATAAAAGTCTGGAGTATTCTATGTGCTACAAGTCTTGTGGTCAAATGTATGATTGTACAAGGATGACAATGGTTGGGGTGAAGCACATCTCTACTTTACATCACTATTGACCATACATCAGTACTTGAAGAAACTAGTTCATTGATGGCAAACCTCAGGGATAAACCGTGGCAAAGTTAGTCTCTTGATGGCTGCAAGGTCTGATGCCACTAGGGGAAACTTATCCTACTACATTAGCTATAGGTTATAGTCATCAAGGAGACATTCAGAGTGGCAAGCTAAATATATAGAGTCACAATCTTGCACTAAGAGGGAGGATTTAGTTAGAACATTAATGTGTTTGATGAGAACCAAATTTTGTGGGCAGGGAGGGGGAGGAAATCTGGGTTTGTTCTTACGGATTGTATAACCATGTTCTTTTATGCATAAACTACATACATATTTATAAGAGGTAGATGGTTGATGTCTGCTGGTCCACCAATTGCTAGCAAGGGGCCTTGTTTCAAAGGTAAGGCCAATCAGCTTACCAAAAATTGGAAAGGAAAAGAACAAAAGAAAGGCATATAATTTTGGAATTTGGTGTTTTTTGCATTATAGTTTATTTTAATGCATGGTTGACCTGACCAAATGTTCCGCTTCTTTATTATCGTGTCAAATCAGTTTTGACGAGTTATATTAAACATTTGAGGATTTCTCGAGTCAACCAGTTAAGAGTGCAATAGTCACAGTTGACCGTGTTAGATGACAATCTACGCATCAAGTTATTCAGGCCATTTATGCATAGCATTGAACTGGTAATATTTTCCTTTTGTCTTTGTTCATTATCTGATATGGAGTCTATTCTTGACATAAAGCAACTCTGTGATGGCCTGGTTGTAACCAACTATTCCCTTGCATATCTTGTGGATCTTTTAGGTGGAGCTACTTAGAATCCTAGATTCAAATTTTCTTTTTGCTGAAAACATGCACGACACCTTAAGGTTACGTGGATGATGTAAACTTTCTCATCTCTAGCGAGTCTCACTTTTAGCTTATTGTTGCTAGCTTGGTGCACCTAGACGAGCGCCTAGGCAAGCAGATGGGTGTGTCACCAGAGTGTTCTGCCAACTGTGTTGCCAGGCTTAGTTTCATGAACACTCTTTTGTGAATATGTCCCACATGTTCAATCAATCTTGTTGGATCACTTGTGGAGGAGGTAATAACATGCATTAAGAGTTATTTTTTTATGCAGAATTGATCTAGTTAGTTATCTTATTTGCGCTAGCTGCTTAATTCTTGAGACTGAGGAAGAACTGTGGCCTTTGCAGATAGAGTCTTTATCACTTACTTTCCACGGACACGATCTAATCGTTGATTCTGAACTGGAGCTAAATTATGGCAGGTTTGTTCTAGACCTGAATATGCCACCGTATGATGCATGAATATATCAATTTGACTCATATTTCTTTATTTGCAGACGGTATGGTTTACTTGGATTGAATGGCTGTGGGAAATCTACACTTCTTAGTGCAATAGGACACAGAGAGCTTCCCATTCCCGACCACATGGATATTCATCATCTTTCCAGGGAGATTGAGGCTTCTGATATGTCTGCACTTCAGGCTGTTGTAAGCTGTGATGAGGAGAGGTTGAAGTTGGAGAAAGAAGCTGAAATGTTGGCAGGGCAGGTTTGTCTGAGTATTCTTGTTCAGTTACAGTTTTCAGAGTCTGTTTTTCTGTTTTCCAGAAACTTGTTTGGTTGACTGTTTCTAGAATCTATTTAGTGTTTTATTTTGGAAGAGAAGTCATTTATTTGAATTATCTTTAGATTCTCAATTCTCCAAAGCTGATTCTGGAATTTACAAATGAAGAGAGTCGTGTGTTGGAGCTTGGCAATTTCAGGACTTAATAACAAAATGTGTTCGATTATTTTGGTTTTAGGAGGATGGCGGTGGAGAAAATCTTGACCGCATTTATGAACGTTTGGAAGCCATGGATGCATCAACTGCCGAGAAGCGAGCTGCTGAGATCTTGTATGGTCTTGGTTTTAACCAGAAGATGCAAGAAAAGAAAACACGGGACTTCTCTGGAGGCTGGAGAATGAGGATTGCTCTGGCAAGGGCTCTGTTTATGAATCCAACCATCCTGTTGCTTGATGAACCCACCAATCATCTTGGTAAGCTCTGCTGGCCCTATTCTTTACATCGTGAGGACTTCTATTTTATTTTCAAGCTTTTCTATATTTGGTTGACCTTGTTATTTTCGCAATGTAGATGATATTGTTGTTTTAAAACTATTATTCAGTTTCTTGTATGATATATTGGTCGAAAGAATACTGATAATAAAAATTATATGCTCTTTGTTCACTTCGCATTTCCAAAAAAATTTCCAAAAAGATTCTTTCCCCTATCTCTCATCTCTCCAATCATTAATCATATTTCTCTCTCTACTCATACCCCTCTCTCCAATCATTATTCTCATTTCTCTCTCTATCTCTCTCCAATTATTACACCTCTCTCTAATTATTACTTTTTCCAAAAACTCATCCAAACACTGTTTCAAAAATATTTCTCCAAATATTCTTCTCAAAACTCTCAACCAAACACAACCCGAATTTTCACAGCTTCTGGAGCAATTGCATCTCTTAATAGCCTTTAGTGGCGTCAAATTATGTCTTCCTCTTGTTGGGAACTTTGCAAGGTCTAACCACGTTACCAAAAAAGAACTAATATCCTGGTGCTCTATGTTTGGAATGGTCATTTTGAAACTGTTAAACGTTCGTTACAAAACCTTGTATTTAACTGTTAAACGTTCATTACAAAACCACTGCATTTTAGGGATCCAAGCAGTCCCTTCCAAAGGTAAAATTTGTTCTGTTTCCTTGATATTTTCCTTCGAAGGAAAGAAAAAAAGGAAATGTAGAACTGTTGCTGACTTGCTTTAGACGTCCATCAAGCCATCGATGGGAAATGCCAATATTATGGTTTCAGCAAACACACTATAAAAACCACAAAGTAGAGCTTTAAAGTTTGATCATTAGGGTCGTATCTGCGATTTACGCAGAAACTTTCCAAAGTGGTAACGTGTCATTTTATGTTTGTTGCTTCAAGTCTTCAATGAATTAATTACATTCTAATATGTAACCTGTAGAAGCCTACCATATTTGCCAAATTTTAAGGCATATGACGGACCACATCCCCTTCCCCATACCAAAACGATTCTAAATTCCAGGTAACATGTGATCTTCAGATGTCAATAAGTAGTTAAGTCATTCCATTCAGATTTCGTTAATTATGATATGATGACATATGTTTGTTCTAGTTTTAGATTCTAAGGTGAAAAACTGAGAATACTGATCCAAAAAACAGAAGATAATTATCTTATCACTAAGCTTTGTTTTTCATCTCTTTTTTCTCCCTCTTATTTGGTCCCATGGTTCAGAACTGCTCATAGTGAACTTGAGTTTCATTTTCCAATGACAGATTTGGAAGCTTGCGTCTGGTTGGAGGAAACTTTGAAGAACTTCGAGAGCATTTTGGTGGTCGTTTCACACTCACAGGACTTCTTGAATGGTGTTTGCACTAACATCATCCACATGCAAAGCAAGACACTGAAGATTTACACCGGTAACTACGACCAGTATGTTCAAACTCGTGGGGACCTAGAAGAAAACCAGATGAAACAATACAAGTGGGAGCAGGAGCAGATTGCCAATATGAAGGAGTACATTGCCCGTTTTGGACACGGATCGGCAAAACTGGCCCGCCAGGCACAGAGCAAAGAGAAAACCCTGGCAAAAATGGAGCGAGGCGGTCTCACAGAGAAGGTGGCGAGAGATCAGGTTCTGGTTTTCCGATTTCCTGATGTCGGTAAGCTTCCGCCACCTGTACTCCAATTCTCAGAAGTCACTTTTGGCTACACCCCGGAGAACATTCTCTACAGGAATCTCGATTTTGGGGTAGATTTGGACTCTAGAATAGCCCTCGTGGGGCCTAATGGAGCTGGGAAGAGTACTTTGCTGAAGCTGATGACGGGGGAGTTGACCCCACTCGACGGCATGGTCAAGCGGCACAACCACCTGAGGATTGCTCAGTACCACCAGCATTTGGCTGAGAAACTTGACCTAGATATGCCTGCTCTCCAATTTATGATAAAAGAGTACCCAGGAAATGAGGAAGAGAAGATGAGGGCATCGATAGGCAGGTTTGGGCTTACTGGAAAAGCGCAGGTGATGCCCATGAAAAATTTGTCTGATGGGCAAAAGAGCAGAGTGATTTTTGCATGGTTGGCGTTTAGACAGCCCCAGATGCTTTTGTTGGATGAACCCACAAATCACTTGGATATTGAAACAATCGACTCACTGGCTGAGGCCTTGAACGAGTGGGATGGTGGTATGGTGCTTGTTAGCCACGATTTTAGGCTCATAAACCAGGTGGCCCACGAGATCTGGCTATGTGAGAATCAGAAAGTGACACGGTGGGAGGGTGATATTATGGACTTCAAGAAACACTTGAAGAAGAAAGCTGGTTTGTCTGATTGAAACTGATATTAGGCTTGGCTTGATATAACAGGGCTCAAGATCCACCGAGACAAGAGGACCAGTGATCCTTCAGTGTGCTCCCTAGGTGTAGATTTATGAGAACAGCCAAGGGAGCAGAGGAGGCGATTTAGGTTTTCTACTTCGGTTAGTTGGAGTATTGTTTCGCTCCTACATCATATCATGCATTTATAATTTTGTTTATTCTCGGCTGTGGGACCTATACGATACATGGCGGTCGGTAATTTATTGTTGAGTAGATACGCCTATTTGGATTATGTTATTTTTTCCTATTCAATTTGAACCTGACATTGTACTTGAAACTTATGGTGATCTTATTGTACTATTCACTATCCCCGTTACTTGGCTTCTGGTCAGTTTTTGTATGGGATGGTTTGAAATGATATATGAACTTGAGTATTGTTTTGTATTGCTGGGTGCAATTTTGGTTTATATTCATGTCTAAAAGTTGTCCGAAATTGTCTTTGGATGTAATGATTGAGAGGTGTCCCGTGAATGAATGAATGGAGAATGACATTACAAAGTTTGAAGCCGAAATCGGGTCTCAGTTTTCAAGCTTCTTGTCTGGATGGAATTCTCTTATTGATTTCAAGGTGGTTTCTTATTTTCCGAACTCAATGCAGTCTTCCATTACAGAGTCCATTTAAAACATCAAACACTCAGAATTATTGAGTTGAATCATCGCGATGCAATTAGAATGTGGTTAATGGGTTCAGCTCAATGAAAAGAAATTTTGCTAAGCAGATCCTGTAACGGGTAACGAAAATATCCTCTCATTTTTCAGCATGAAACAGCTTTCTTGTCTCAGAGATTCTACGTTGCCACGAAAAACTATAGTCGTGCGGAAGGGTATTACAGGATCAGGGACGTAACTGTACTCATACCAGGAACATTCTCTTCTGTTCTAAGGGTACCAAGAACATGGTGTGGCCCAAGAGGGAGGAATTTAGGGTATGCAAATTTTTTTCTTTGTTTTCATTCCATAACTATTTGTTCGCATCGGTCATCTAATTGTACTTTGGTTCAATAGGGGAAGAAGGGTGAGCTTTTGCTGGTGCAGAATTTGTCCATAGAAGTTGATGATGGAAGAAATGCTTCAAGATGATCAAAATTTCGTAAGAATAATTGTCCGAGGGATTTGCTCAAAAAAATTGTCCAAGGGATTGAACCCTCTTGGGCCTCCCCGTAACAAATTAGCTTAGCTTAGCTCCAAGTTTCGTAACGCAAATGAGGAAATCTCTTTGAGATTTGTAATCCAATTCCATATCTAATGTGAACGGTGCGAGTATCATCTGATGTGACAACTTTATATTACTTTTTAGGTGAGGTGCTTAATACCATACACAACAGCTTGGAAGCATAAGCAGACTTGAAAGTTATAAGCCTTACAATTTCCCATAAGTGAGACAAGGATCATAGGAGATCAGAATGGAGAAAAGAGGGAGCAAAAATAAAAAGCTAATTGCAGGAGATTTAATTGCAACAGATTGAAACAACTTCAACTAACCATAAAAATGGAATGGAGGAATGCGAAAAGACTGTGAACTGGGAAGAAATAAAAATCAAATCAACGCGAAAACATGCCTCCTGTGTTGAGATTTGCACTAAGACACTGACGTCAAATACACCTAGATTACCCATGAGATTTGGGTTCTGCAGCCCGACAAAACCTCGTAACCATGCTTTCTGAGCTCCATTCCACATTTTCCTTTCCAACTTTTACAAAATATAATACAGGAATCAACCAAAGATGCCGATAGCACATTCATTCATCTAGCATTGTTCATGTTCTTCTTACAACGAAAAATTCTAAAGATAGACCTGCTTCTCTGGACCCGAAATTGCAGCAAAAGGAACACGAGAATCCGGTACCCAGCCGCCATTAGAAACAACACCAGTAAATTTTCCCACTTTGAATTATTGTTTGGAGATATTTCATACGCGCTTCGAAGGGCCTGATAACCAGAGATCGTCCTTACCTGCCCAACTGCGAAGGAAGTCCCAATGTACTCATTTTCCAACATCCCCTGAAACGCAAGCAGGTAATAGATATAAGAGAGTCATTCAGTATACTAATACAGAACGGGACGCTACTACTGATGTTTCCTGTTTGTCCAAGCTATGTAACAATATTTTTAGTGCCAAAATTGCCATAGAAGCCGCTTCAGTTTCGAACAATCAAGGATTTGGTTGTGAGATTTCCATTTCTGTGGCACAGCCATTGGGTTTGCTCACCTTCTTGTAACGCTAACAACAATTTGGTCAATGGGATTAATCTTAACCCATTACTTACTACTACTCCATACTTGGAGACTGCGAACAATTTTAATGTACTTAATAAAAATAGAAAAGGGAACACCGCGCCTATGGGTCCTCCGGCCAAAGATTCCAAATCTTGAACTGGAATAACAAAAACTACGACAATCCTGTTATTTTTAAACCCGCAGCAGTATTACAGGGTGCAGTGTAATGCCATAGTGACTAGGGAGTCTAGACTTGCCTGGATGGAGTAAGTGTGGAAAGCAACGTAGGATATTGGGTATGTCCAAAAAAGTTTGGGTAAAGCACTTCGAACTCTGAAATAGCCAGCCGAAAGCATCATTACCACCTGCAATGACATGCATATGGGCCATTAGATAAAGGTTAAACAAATACCCGGGCAACCACGCCAATTTGGAAATCAAATAATTCCTCACTATAACATCCATGAGGGCTCTCAAAAGCAACACAAACCGGATTAGTAACGTTACTAAGTTAAACATATCAAAAGAAGACTTAGTACTATTGGGTAGCTAGCTATACACTGTTGAGTCCATTGCCTTATAAGTAAAAACTTACGAGTTTCCTCGTTCGCTAAAATCTTTGCTTGTAGGCTGTAGCACCTCCGATTCTCATTTGCTAAAAGCAGCAGGGTGATTTTAGCAACTTGCTTTTAGCAAAAGGAGTATGTGAGAAAAAATTGGCTTTTAGCAACTTAGCTTCTATCTAAAGGGCACCAAAAGTGATTTTAGCATCCTTGCTAAAACTCAACTTTTATGGAATTTCCCATTTGGGGAAATGGTGATTCAATGAATAAGTGTTTTAAATATTGGAAGGTCTTTGGTTGTAAGTCTCTTTTTGCATTTGCCCCCATTACAGATCTAGTCATGTATGAAGGTTTCCATTTCCGCGTGTGCAAGGTGCCGTGAGAAATGGTATTGAATAGGTAGATGCATAATGTTGCGCTCATTTCCTCAACAACTAAGCTTAGGGGAATTGTAAAAAATCTACTTGGTCTGCTCATCAAAAGATGGAAGAATCACCTCTGAGAGAGAGAGAGAGAGAGAGAGGCCTATAAGAGAAAATAATGAAAGACGACTAGTAGATCGATAAGAATACCTATTCTATAAGCTCTAAATGAAAAGTTTGCAAGTCCTGCACCGGGTACTTACATGTATGCACACCAAAGTTAAGATGCTCCAGAAAACATCTTGCCAAATGGTAACCACAACCAACATTAATCCTTCAGTTACTAAAAGGCACATGAAGAAATTCAGCACAAAGTACATCAACAAGCTGAACTCGTCCCGAAGCCCAATGAGGAAATAGAAGACAAGACCAGATGAAATGGAGATAAGGAACAGGAAAGGGATACTAGAGAGGAGTTGTCCAAGTAAGAAAACCAATGAACCCGAATGCTGATTCAACTGTTCACAAGCATATATCTGCATCATGCCATCATCAAATGCCGAAAAAAATAATTAGATTATAGAATAGGAGTGTACAAAGCATCTACGCAACATTTCCAAGAATGATGTAATGCTATTTATCATTTGGGCATGCCATCTAATGCAAATAATGAATAGTGCTTTCGATGTTCGTAAATTAGATAGCATTAAAAGGGAATCTTTGCTATGACATTCATGTGATGTTCTACAATATCTAAGAAAGATAGTTCTATAATTTTCTTTTGTCTAGTGAAAGTTTGGAAGTTCGTTTGTTACAAGAAATGATCCAACTCGCAGGGTTGTTTCATAAAATGAAAACCAAAAGGTTGTACTTATTTGAATGTAGGAGGATAATAGTTAGTTTCAAGAAAATATTATAACCATAAGGCATCAGATGTCTAAAATGAATTGCATATTTTGCAGTAATAGCGCTTCAAATGTCTAAAAAACGAGTAAGCGGAAAAGATAATAATCCATGTCTTGCTTTCTATGTCGTGGAATGCTAAACTTCAGTTTTCTGATGAAAGTAATATATTTGCACGACATGAACGACTCAAAGGGCTGTTAAAAGAAACTGAAGTACAAAATCAGGCCAACACTATCAGTTATAACCAATGTTTTCCTTGGTTTGTTGTAACCCGAAAAATGAAGGGAACCATTATTGTAAAGAAACTTACTAGGCCGGCTGTATCAGTAGATGTGCTCCAAACGGGTTCAAGTGTTTGATATTTACCAAAATATATACGATTGTCTTGATAAAATATTGCCTTCATTCTTCCAGTTTCTTATTTATAGTTTAAAATAAACATAACATCTCCCTAAATTATATTAATTTTTTTATTGAACCCTATAGAATTAAGGCTTAGTTTTCCGTTTGATTTTAGCAACTCAGTTGCTAAAATCATAGGTATTTCAAATCACAAAATTAAGTGGTTCCGTTTATCGTTTTTCGATTTTTTTCGCACCGAATTAAAGTACATGAGTACTTTAATTTGGTGCGAAAAAAATCGAAAAACGATACACGGAACCACTTCATTTTTTGATTTCAAAATCATGATTTTAGCACCTGTTAAACTCATTTGCTAAAATCAACCATGATTTTAGCAACTCAGTTGCTAAAATCAAATGGAAAACTAAAGTCATCAAACATATCCTGTTCTAAAAATTGTCATATAGCTAGAAGTTTTCTAAGCAACCCAGTCTTACTAACTGAAAATTTTAATAACCAGATGCAGTACTCAAGTGGACACAACATGTTTGTCAATGTATTCTAGCAAAAGAAAAGACAATATTATCCATGACCAAACATAATTGTATGCACGAAATCTTCAGACATGAATACCTAGTTTTATTCTTTGATTACCCCTTATTAATTAACTTCAAAAGCACCAGTCACACCATTCTCCAGTGATTTCCATTATAAGCCAAATGCAGCCAACAGTTTCAAAGATTAGCTTCCATACAAATGGCATAGGCCACCTGAAGTAAACATAAACGATCAAATTGAAACTTCATATTACCTTGATGTCCTTCCTCTGTGCAGGCACTCCAGCAATGCTTAGAAGTGAAGTAAATGATACAAATACAAATACCCCAGCGACTCTCGTCTACATTTAAATGTAAAATCGTCAAAAGGTCAGATATGTCAAAAAGACAACAAAAAAAGGAGATATAACTAAAGGACATGAAGACATAAATTTGAATCAGACTACTAAAGAAGAATCTATTAAAAGCACAAGCCTAAACGGAAACATCACAAAATCATTTTGCTGGCCAATACGAAGCAACTCACATTCCTGTGGTCGTTGACAAAAACAAATTCACCACCAAGAAGCCAGCATTTAAAGGTTCCTTCATTTTAGGGCTGTATTCTAAAGTAACTATTGATAAGCTGCAAGAGATGTTTTCAGATTTAGATTTGAAAGTACTAGTTTTTGGGTTGATATAAGCTACAGCGAACTGGGCTGACAACTGCATGTTAAGCTATCTACAATTTCACTATTGCATGGAAAACAAGGTGTCTGATCAGTAATTATGAAACTTACCACAACAGATGACAAGGAATGCCCCAATCCAGAAAATACTGTACCAACACAGAGTGTTAGTAGCATGTAGAGAACTAGCCGAAGCCAGTAGAATTTCCACTCCCTTGACACAATCAATAAGGATCTCCAAGTCAAAACTGCAATTCGAGTGGCATTGCTTGCCTTCCCCTTGCTTTTGAGAGATGGACCTTCCTGTGTAATATTGCTTGTAACCAGTTAGGGAAGATGATCAAACTAAAAAAAAAATTAGGGAAGATGATAGCTGAGATACAATCATATGACAATTACAGCTGTTCATTTCGGGCATTGGACACCATGCACATTAAAAACACAATGGGTACATCTTAGGGGAAAAGATAGGACATCAGAAGAATGATGATAACCCAGATACCAGATTTGTGCAATTCAGGTACACCTTTGAAAGGAAACAAAAGGGCGAACATTTGAGGACTGACAACAGAGAACACTTGGAATCCATGAACTGAAGGGTACAACCCAATTACCAAAATTAACCTCCATTTTCACAGCTTGGATTCATTTTAAAATTTTCCTTCTCTAATACGGAAACATATTTGAAAGTTCAACAACAGAAGTTCGTGTAAAATTTCTCCTTAGAAAACTGAAACTCCATACATTTGTACCACAAAAAAAAAATAAAAGAAGGTCAAGCTGCCTTGGCTGGTGCCATTCCTTCAATACTTCTGGCTCTCGCAAGTCTCTTTGTAGGATACTTGGCCAAAGGATGGCCCATTCGCCCATAAGTACTGTGATGAAGCGGCTGTTGCTCACCCGACACGATCACACGAGGTCACAATAGAAAGATCCTATTTGCTGTCGGGGCACTATTCCTCTAAACTGAATTGGCCACGCACGATGAAGGGATGGACAAGAAAAAGGACAGTCTAAGTGTAACGACCCGGACCCACAAGCTCCACAAAAAGAAAATAATACTCCCTCTGTTCCATATTGTTTGCCCCCTACGGGAGTACGTGCATTTTGCACACAAAAAATAACGTGTTTATAAGAACTTTTTTTGAAAAAAAATTACACCAATTTTTTCTTCTCAATGAAATCTTTAAATTGGTGTAAAGTTTGTTGAAAAAAAATTAATGCTTGTACATTATTTTTTGCGTGCAAAATGCACGCACTCCCATAGGGGGCAAATAATATGGAACGGAGGGAGTACGACTTAACCATCTTATTCCAAAAATAATAATATTTACAACTTGGCTTTAAAACAAAACAATTTTAAGACAAAAGAATCCAACTACACTTCTACGCTCTAATGCCCGTCCCGTCCAACTCTCGCCTCCGCAGCCAACCTGACAAGTAAATGTAGCCGGAAAGTATACAATACGACAGGAATAGAAGCGGCTCAAAAATAAACGAGACCAACCAATTAGAAACACGGAGTCAACAACAATCCACATTAATATGACCTCATATCAGGTCCTCCTTAGTATATGACCAGTGGTCCGGCCTCACTTGCCTCACCCAGCCCACTCTGAGGCTTCTCGGGTAGATAGCACAATAGGCAAAATCACTCGATCACATACTAAACAGTTCCACGTCACCCCGCCCCCTATAAATCAACATAACACAGCTCCAACAAATAATTTATAGATTTCAATGAACATAGCTCAAAAGGAATAGAAAGCAGGACCACAAAGGAAAATACTCCGGAGATTGAGAACGCATATCATACACTTCCGGTACCTTAATTAAGATCACCAACGTTAAACATGTAGGCCTCGCCACCGTAAATGTCATACTGAAATCTCATTTGCATCGGACACTGTCCCGCCGTTAATCGGTCTACCCATCACTCGTTAACTCACGGTTCCTCTAACTCTAGAACCCATCTCATGCGTTAGTCTCTCTCACTGACTCCTATTCCTTGTCTTGCTTTTTCATGTTGAAAGTTTATAAAACCCATACAAGTACACGTACACCTTACAGCCTCCAAGTGTTATTCCACATGCGCACACAAAATTTCTCTAATTAGACACTAGACATGCATGCATATCCTCACTGCCAACTCAACCAGTCAACCCACATGTTTGTTGTACAAAAGAAAGGTAATACTACAAGACAACCAAAATATCCCCATTCTTATAGGTAATAAAATTAAAATAGACCTCATAAAGGAGATAATATATATTTTTTTAAATATCAGGTGTTACACTAAGATTCTTCAACATGAATTTATACTTGGAATTCACTGTTTACCAACTATTTTGGACAGCTTGATATATGTTGTTCAACGCATTTCCTAATAGCACAAGGCATAAGCTTTGGGAATTACCGGTGAATCTGGTGAAGCAACAGAATCCAAGATGCATAGTGATCTGTTACACGGACTTGAGTCTTGGTGTCAGGTTTGGGTAAATGTAAATGATGTGACTACAACTTAGGGTTGACTCAAAAAGGAATCCTGCCTATGTAGGACAAAAAATGTACTGCCTACATTCTGTAGTGTTCGTCAGTTTTGGGAGTTCCCAATTACTAATGAGACATGTAACGATTGCACTTAAATTCAAATTTTAAAGACATCATTACTGACTACTTTGGAACACTTAGTCATTTATAAAGGACCAACATAGGCTAGATACCGAATTTATAAGTTTCTAAAATGGACCAAATTTTGAATTTGCCAAAATGGAATAATGGACCAATAATTAGGAACTGATTGGAGAATTCAGTAATGCCAATACCTTTTCAGTGAGCCTTAGTATCATTGTCTCAACTGCAGCAGCATCTGCTGATGATTTATAAGTTGCTTCAAGAGTTCGAATTGCAACAGCAGTGTCCATATTTACGGATGAGAAATCTCCCTGGTCATCCTGTGAAGAATGTTTAGACCATTTAGCATAGATATACACCAGGAGAGAGAAAAGAGAGTGTCTACCACCATTCCACCATCAAGTCATAGATTGAACTAATAACAATAGCAACTTTAAATAACTAGCTGTAATTAAAGGTTTAATACCATTACCCGTAACAAATTATTCAAGCTGTAATGGCAAGAATTAATATGACTGCAAGAAAAGAAACAAGTACCTGCCAGTTTTTGCACATTGCAATTATCCTGTCGAAGTCTGTATTTATTGCACGTAAAAAGTGATCAGACGGACTTTGCATGATTGGGCACGGAAATCCAGCATTTGAAAAGTGCTTCATTAACAGAAGGCATGTTAGATACAAGACCCGTAAACTTCATGAGGAAAGTGAATCATAAGATTCATAACTAAGAATCTCAGACGATAGCGACAGTATTTGATGCTCACAGATAGAACAAGAATAACAATAGTAAGGACGAATAACCATTAGCATTATTCTTTACTACCTCAATCGTGTTATTTGACAATCACTTGATTCCAAATCTAGTAACCCCATATATAATGGACTCACAAACTCTTATACAAAACTCTAGATTGAAAAAGGCAAAATGAAAATTAGCTGGTGATGTATTACCTGCAAACAAGCCAATGTCTCTCCGAAAAAAAGTGTGTTTCCATTTGAAAGCAGACAGATTCGGTCAAAGAGGCCAAACACCTCTGTGCTGCTCTGGTTGATAGTAAATATAAGAGTGCAACCCGTGCTTGCAAGCTTCTTCAATGTAACCATCATCAGAAGTGCCGAAACACTGGAAAAAGGAGAACCTGGTTTTAGTTATCATCAGAGTAAAGCACATGGTGTATCATGCCATAACACTTGTAGTGGCAGGGCATTAAGTCACAATCCACTTAATGCCCTTGACCCTTCCTGTTTTAAAGCAGAGGAAGAACAAAGGGAACAGGAAAATGAAAAACCTGTTAAGATGATAAAGAGGCTCGTCTATAAAGAGAACATGTGGTCTCATGACAAGCTCTCGAGCAATACTGACACGTCTTCTCTCGCCATTCGGAAGGCCCTTCTGGTAACAGTGACCACCTATGAGTTTATTTGCATGATCACCCAGAGACATAGCAAGGATGGCATCCTCAACCACACTCCTTTTCTGACAGAAGAAACCAGGAAGCTGGAGCAGTGCCGAGTAGTAAAGGAACTCACGCACGGTCAGGGATCCAATTAGTGTAGTTTCCCTCTCAACAAATCCCTGTCAAGAACGCCAGATCAGAATTTGCAAACCCCAAAAAAAAATAAAGAACATAGCTGTCAAATCAATGTAATGCACTGCAATTATGACGTTCAAATCTAAGGCAGACTTCCAGCCTGATATCAAACTAAGTATAACTTGTTCATGTACTTTTACACAGCACATGATAATATAAATGAGTCTCTTGATAATCAATTCACACGGATATGGAAAGATGCAGAAAGCTCCATTGATAATGCGCAAATTCAGAAAGCAAGGAAAACAGAGAGAAGTTGAGAAGGATTTAAGTGGTTCAGCAATGAAATCTCCTAATATCTCTCTTCTATAAAGCTCAATCAAAGAACAAACCCATCGTACACACTGCACCCTGTTGCTTTCACAAAACCCAACCACCTCCATAGTCTCATCTCTGGCCTACACACATTAGTGTTGTCAAATAATCTGTTGGCCTTACTGTTTAATTCTCACTGATCTCATCTTCTCCTTCTCCTTCTCCTTCTTCTGCTTTAAACTCCCAAGTTTTAGTGTTTATAAACATTTTTACTGCAAGATTTCAAATCTTTAGTGTCTTAAATATTTCCAATAGGTTGTTTTCAGTATGTTAAGTAATTTAGTTTCTTTCACACAAAACAAAGAAAGAAAAGGCAATAGAACAGAATGCCCACAACCAGCATGCAAAATTACTCTTCTTTTGATACAGAAAAAATTATACACCTCTTCTCACCACGAATGACAGTTCACTAATTCCAATTTTTTAAGTAAATTCGCAAGTTAAGAATAGGCTTGTCACAAATCAATGTTAGAATGATTCAAATGCTAACATACTGGAGTATGGGAAGGGATTGAAGTTTAGCAAGCTGTTGTTATCAGAGAATCAGACATAGTGGCCGAACCATAAGGAACATGCAATTGTAAAGGAGATACTGGAGGGTGAGTGGAGGTGATAGTGAATCAGTCCCTAAATCTTATCTGAAATCTATAAAAGAGGAGAATCTAATGTATACAGAGTTTTATACCAAACAATAAGCAAGGTCATCATTTGTCAATTTTTGTACTTGAATAAGTAGAAACATAAATATTGCAGTTTTCATGGAGGATCGAAGGTGCAGGAGCAGTTTCACTACAACATACTGATACGAAACCTAAGTAGTCACTAAGTAGCCAATGGACACAAAATAATTTATAACTTACATAAGACCCATATGGCAAGTGTGATTTCTGTCCATTTACAAACACCTCCCCGTACGTCTTGGCCGTATCTTGCAACCTTCCTAAATTACAAAAACAAACACATCAACTGTTCCATCTACATAATTAAGTGCACTACCAGGAATAACAACTGCAATGCTAGAAACCTGCAAGAGCTCTCAATAGCGTCGATTTCCCGGACTTGGCAGGACCCATGATAACTGTCATTGTTCCCGGCAATGCATACCCATTTGAACTCTTCACAACCTTATCAGAGTACTTTCGTTTTCCTTTAATAGAAACGGTCAAGTCCTTCCAAGCAATTGCAGCCCCAGCAATATTTCTTGCAACAACAGCACCCTCTGGCAAAGGTGGGGATGGAAATGACCCACTGTTAAGCTTTGAGAGAGATGGTGACGCTGGAGTGGTGGCAGCATTGATGGAATCACCTCCTTCCTCCATCCTAACTTCGATATCCGTGTCATCCCAAACTGGTGAATCTTCAAACGATATGGGTTGTCTGAGTGAACCAGGTTTCCGTAGATAGAAAAAATTATTTGAGGGCACCCTGCTTGCTGGACTACTTGCCGAAGATGACGACGACCTGTAGTTATCTGATTGAGTCTGTATTTCTTCCATTTGACTATTTTCACAAACTAATGCATTAAAACAAATAACAAAAATTCTTATGAGTACTTTATTGGAACAAATGCACAAATAAAAGACACTCAACAACTCAAAAAAGTCAATGGTACATGAATTTACATTTTTAGATGAACAACCCAAAAACCCAAATGCCTTCAACCCAGTTGAGCATTTGAAACAGTTGTTCCTGCATCCAACAGAAATTAAGCAAATAAATTACAGGTAACAAATGCAATCTCCAACTGGTGAAGTATTGTACGATATGATGCATTTTCAGAATCAACATTATGACTTCTCAGAAATTGTTTTCGAAAAACAACACAGTCAATGTCCTCATTATCTTTTTTATTTGTGGAGGAAACGTTTTTCAAGAATTTGAAAACATCTTTTTAATATCAGTTAAAAGTTGGATTCATTTCTGAAAAAAGCCCAAGAATGAAGAACCAAGTTTCAAGAAAATGGAAACTATGCAAAATTGATTCCAAAAACTGCAAAAGTAGAGGCTTGTTTCCTGGTAAACAGAAGAAGATGGAATGTACAAAGAAATATCAAATCTTGGGTCTTTTTCATCAATGAAGATCCAAGAAAACACAAGAGAACGCGTCATAATCTTGGTCTACATGAAGCGAACTTTTGCAATGGTCACAAGACTCGGATTTCATTTTCTTTTCTTGCTTATTTTTTTCAAAATTATACAATTTCTTAAAATTTGCTGAGAAACCCAAAAGCTCGAATACACAAAACGTATCAAACTTATACACATATTTGAACAGGTGATTTCATTTGATTCATCCATAAAACTCAGTCACAGCAAGACACCCACCCATTCTTGCCCAAAAAAATAACCAAGAAAACCACCAACTCCTAGCAATAAGTAGTGCAACTCAACTAGAGAGTGAAATTAAGAGAGACAAAACAACACAGAGTGTTAAAGATTAGACAAGAAAAAAATATAGTGAGTGAGAAAGAGAGAGAAGGGACTTTACCAGGATCTGAGGTGCAGGTGAAGCTGGAGAGGGCACAGAGAAAGCAGAGTGCGAAAGGAGTGAAATATAATAAGGACAAATGAAATGTCTTGGGATACTATTAGTGGATTTTTTTGACCCGCTTGTTTTCTGGTTTATATTGTACGAGTACTAATGTTTTGCTTTGCATCTACTTTATGCTTTTTCTTTTCATTTTCTTTATGCACAAATATGTTTATTACTCGCATTATTTCAAACAGCAATCATTATGTTTTTTATGATACCTAGATTTCAAAGAGAAGGGTGTCAGTATGGAAAGATTTGATGAAGTTACTTGAATGAACTTTCATCTTTTGTTTTAGGGATGCTTTGGCAAAAAAATTGTCAAGTGGTTTTTGATTTTTTCGTTTTGTCCTTGTTCAAAAAAAAATTACATTTTTTAGTTTTGGATCAAGTTTGTGTGGTTTATAGATTCGTCTCGACAGGACGAATTCAAATAGTATAAAATTATAGTCAAAACTATTTTTTTTTAATAAAGCCAAAAATAAATCAATAAACCAGTTTATTTTGAGTTTTTTTTAAAAAAAATCGAAAATAAACTAATAAACTAGATTTTATCAAATGTTAGTTCCTTCTAGTAGTAACTTAAAAAGCTTATTAATTACACCAAAACACTCTGGAATAAAATTGCAACAAAAGAAAAAGGAGATCATTTCTGTTCGATTGAACCGTGATAGGGGTGTCATTGATATGGCCCACATCTTACTCATAGAAAAGAATAGTACCCTATCAACTCTCTCTCTCGGAGTGAGTTTATATTATGTTTTGCTTCGAATTTAATTAAGTTCTCCGTATCGCTGCAAACAATCCAAACTGCTCGCGAATAGCTCGGATTGATAAGCAAACGAGCTGAGCTCGAACTCGATTTTCAGGCTCATTCTTAGTTTTAGAAAATGAGGACTTGATTTTATCAAATGTTATGGAAAACTAAGAACGAGCTCACAAAAGCTCAGCTTGATTTTTCGGCTCATTTACTTAACGAGCCGAGCTCGAACACTACAAAACTTGGCTCGGCTCGTTTGCACCCCTAGTTATCAGGAAGAGAACGATGGGATTGAATTTCTTCCACTAACTTCCAAAAACTAGTTTTTCCCAAAAACCACGACAGGTTATTCTCTCACAATACATTACATAAAAAAGGTGTGAACACAAAAACCAAGACAGTTTTAAAACAAAACTTCCTTAGTGGAACACCCCCAATTGAGGTGCATTTAAACCAATCCGAATACCTAAATATATATGTGTGTGTGTGTGTGTTATAAAGTTTCCTGTGATGGCTCCCTCACAAAAAAAGTGCAGAAAAACAGTTATTGGTTATTGGATCCTATGCCCTTCACGCAATCCAACGACTCACAATTGTTTTCCCTTTTTTTTTTTTTTATGAGGGAGTCCTTATAGGACACTTCCTGCATGTGTATATATATATATATATATCTCGAATGAACTCTTCACTAGTAGTGTGTATGTATATATATATATCTCGAATGAACTCTTCATTATTACTAGTTACGTAAGGGATGTGACCACACTATGCGATGGAATACGTCCGTTTTAAGTAATTCTTATAAAATGGTTTAATAGACTGATGGAGTATGATTGCAGAAATAGGAAATGCTAGATTGGAAGCAAGCTTATGGCGTATAATAATAACGGGTGATCGGCATCATTTGAAAGTTTCTTTCGTTTTGTAATTTACCAACCTCCAAGATTCTTCAAGACTTTTTTTAATCTACTACTCCTATATATGTCTATATCTTAATCTTGAACCCAGGACTTTATCCTAATAAGAAGAGCACCTTACCACTTAAGCTACCATTTGTTCAAATCTTAATAACTTAATAATTATGAGTGTGAACAAAGTTTAATTTAATTGACGAGGAAGGATGATTTCCAACACTGAACTTCTTTTTCGGCTCTTTTATTTATTTTTTGATGTCTCTGTGTAGATCTAGATTTTGTTTTCTTATTTTCCTTTTTGTGTCGCTGTTTTAAGTTTTTGAGATTTATTTAATGAAGTTTTTTTTCTTTCTCGAAAAAAAAAAGGTTAAATTTAATCACTTATAACCCCAATATTTCTTGAAATAACATGAGTTGGACGAGCACGGCTACAAAACACTACAGGCTGACCGACTCGAGACACACCTGTCGAGCATACCGACACTACGTGCATGCATAAAGTCCTGTCAAGATCTAGTCGTAGAGAATCCCAACGGAAAACCCAGCTCAATCCTAAGTATATAGCACAGATGCAATCTGAAAAACACTCCACGCAGGGAGGTTAAATAGCACCCAAGCGAGGCAAACAACCACCAAAACGGGGCAAAAACCTAAAACGAACAAAAGAAAAACAGAAAAGAAAAACTGAACCCCGGCGGAAAAGGTGTCGCCGGAAGCTACCACGCCGGATCTTGCGACTTATTCGCCGGAGGATCTCAACCAGCCCTTTCAATCTTCAAATCTTCGCTCTATTGAACCCGATGGAGGCGTACGGAGAAAGGACGAACGGATCTGTGGAGGACGGAGAGAGGACGGACGGATCTGTGGAGGAAGGAGAGGAGGGCGGATGGAAGGATCTGTGGAGGGGCTGGGGCGGCTCTCTCCAAAGTTTGAAGAGTGGAAAATTGACCTTTCGATTTGCCATCTCATCAAATTTACAGTTTATGATAGGTGAATTAATTATTTTTAGCAAAGTGGATCCTTTAAAAGCAAAAAAGTGAAAATTGTAACATGATCTTTTGCTCACTACAGTGTCACTAAACTAAATTTGAAGTAAAATGTTATTACCTCTCCCTTGGAGATGTTCTAACAACAACCCACAAATGGTAAAGAACTGCAAACTATATACAATCAAAAAAATGCATAGCATTTTGTATTTTTTCTCCCACTTTTTTTTTCTTTAATTGTTTCTTGTTCAATTTGTAGTTGTTTGGCTATGGGGTTTATTGAGATCTTCGAATCACTTGCAATCGGTAAAGGTAAAGATCGGTGCAATAATATCTCACTTAAAGGTTTAAATCCTGTAGGTTGGAGTCGAACCTTGCGTGAGCTGCAAGTTGGAATCTATGATAGCGCATTGGAGGACCATCTTTGATGAAAAATCAATATAATGCTAACCGTGGAGTCATATTTTTCCCGACTCGTCTGATTTTTTTTGTACGTAGGAATGACAGTGTGTAAATACATTCATTTATCCAGTTCAAAAAAAACTAGCTTTCATTTATTTATGCCCTTAATCGTAGTGATTTTATATTCTTGTCAATATAAATATCGAGTCCTAAAATAAAAATGACAAAGCATAGCAAAGTTCTGAAAACAACGTTAAAGTATGTTAAAAGAGTACTGTAAAATAATGCGAGATGTGCATAGAGATTCTAATGTATTCTTTTTCCAGTAATCGCTGGCTAATGAGCAATCATTAGCACGTTCTATTACAATAAATAAAACAAACCCTATCAAAACAATCAAAAGCACCACAAATTTCAAAGTTTCTATAGTTACAAGCCATTTAATATTTTTAAAGGCTCAAAAAATAAAAATAAACTCTCCCAAAAAGAAACTCCATAAACAAATAGTTGTAACCTGTACAAGGTACAAGCCTTTTATGCACTATAGTTTTGACACAAAAAAAAATGGTTTTGGCATTATCATTTCCCAAAAAATATTCTTTATTATTAATTAACTCTCCCAAAAAATAAAAAAATAAAAAGAAACTCCATAAACAAATATTCTTATCAAATTTCGTCAACATAAAAATACTTTATTCTTGTTCATTGACGGATTCTCCGGACCGTAAAAAATACTTTTGGACGGTTCAAATGCAGCGCATTTGGTGCACTGCACCATCTCCCCTTCCGTTCATTGACCCTTAACAATAAATGTTAATAATAAGGTATTGTCACAAAGATTCCACAAGGAAAGAATCTGTTAATCTTATTAGATAAGTTTCTATCCATGTTCATAAAAGGAAAAACAACTATTCCGAAATTTAAAATAAGCTAAAGTTTTCAGCCTTATTTGAGATTTGAGCCTCATTCATTAGTAGTGAAATATGATCATTGATTCCGATGTACCAATAAAATTATGAGATATGATTAAAAATACTGATGTTAAATAATGTTGCCCAAGTTGTTCATCCTGTAGATAAATAATAATAATAATTTGTTCATCCTTGAGTAGTTTTTTTTTTTTATCAACATCCTTGAGTAGTTGCATTGCTGCCATTAATTGCATTTGTTTCCACTAGGTTCCTTGAGAATTCGAAGTATTAAAGACTCACTACGCTATTTTCGGTATTTTTGGACTATAAGTTATTAAATCAAAGAGCTTTTCTTTGCATATACATCAACTGATTTGACAATTGGTAGTCTAAAAATACCAAAAAATACCGTAGTGGAAACTCACCATGAATTGTGATGATCTAATGTTTAAGGCTGTCCGGCTTGGCAAGAACTTGGTACATAACTTAGGCCTTGTTTCTCATTTGATTTTATGAGAATCCCATAAAATCAAGTGGGTTGATTTTAGCAAATGAGGATCCATTTGTTAAAATCAACCCATTTTAACATATGAAAATGGGTTGATTTTGGCAAATTATTTACTCATTTGTTAAAATCAACCCATTTAAAGATATGGGACAAATGGAAAACAAGGCCTTATAGTGATATTGTCCAAACCTCCCGTTGTGGAGGTTGTAGCTCGCCACTAGCTCCATGTGAGGCGGTTAGGGGTGATTTTCCATTCTCTTTATTTCTTTTAGATTTACAAGTTAGAGTTTATTCTTTATTTATTTTTTTCACTGGAAGAAAGTCAATATTATTAATTTTAATATCTGTCAAATGTATGAGAGTAGGTACATGACGACGCCTACCAATCTACCACCCATGTTCAAAAACACAAAAACGTTTAATGCTGAAATAAGAAACAAATTATTTGTTACTTTTAGGGGGTGCAAAATGCATTTTAAGAAGAATATATTAATATGCATGGTCTTTCTTAAAGCATAAGTCACTAGTATAGGGTTATTGTCAGATGGATTTCTTGCTAAAACTGTATTAGTCAAACAATTAAGGAACTCGAGGCAAACTTGATTTGCGGGCATAAGAATAAAATAGGATAAAATTTAGCGCTGCTACATGCAATAAATAGGTGTAATTTACAAACTATTCCCTCTGACTTCCAACTTATTACATTATTACACTTTTCATATTAACTTTTACATCTACTTGCTAAAATTATTTTCACTTTTACCTATTAACTTTTAAAAGGATAAAGTGATAATTTTACAAAGTTTAACCACTTAACTTTTCAAAATGGACACTTATTAATGGACCGCCAAAAAATGAAATATTGGACTATTATTTGGTAACGGAGGGAGTATCATACTAATTAATTCATTAATGATGCAGTCCTCCAGTAAAAAAATGCCACATCACACATGCACATTTAGTACATTAACTAGTACCATATTTATTACCTCTAAATTTCTCGTAATTTTTTTCACCATAGTTCAAACTTGCGGGGCTACACCTGAAAAGATAATTCACCGGGTTTTTCTAGTCGGTACAAACAAAATTAAATCTCAAATGATATATGCCCAACAAAAACCCATTTAGCACATCTTTGCAATCCTCTCCATAGGATTAAGGGGGTGTTTGGAAGCCAATCTTTTTGGCATTTTACATTTTGCAGTTTGTATTTTGACTTTTTGGATTACGGTTAAAATTTGTTAAGTGTTTGATATATATGTGCATAATGCATTTTGTAACATGAATAATGTTTGAAAGATACGTGCACAATAAATTTAATTTGTAGGTCTTTTGTTAACTAAAACGAGAAAAATGAAAAATGAGAAGTCAAAAAACTCCCCTCTCCGTACTTTTGGCGTTCTCTAACATCCAAACACTCATAAGTGGAAAATGCAAAAATAAAAAGGCAAACCTAATAAGCTGTCATATGTGTGGTATGTGTTATCTAGGTAACTATGTATATGTGAATTCAGTGACTACTATTATACTATAGCACCAACAATTTGAGAAACAAAACAAACTTATTTGGACCTATTTACGCTGAAATTACCATATCCATTTGACTTAGTACGGATAAATGGTCTTGTTCTTTTGAAAATGAATTGCAATAATGGAGATAGCTGTCTCTGGTTAAAAATAATTTGGATAGCTGAAAAGTAATCAAAGATTTCTTTCAGGATTTTCATGTCTTTTTCTTTTGTCGTGCGATCTCTTCATTGCCGTAAAAATTTCTATGCAAACTAAATTGGGTTTCTTTGCTAAGTTTTCAATATTTTTCGATCAATCGAACAAAAATCGAAAGTTCGAATTTCATAGAGGCCAACCATCCCAAACTTTGGGGCCACTTGGGTTATGCCTCTAATCGTTACCTTCAAGACTCCAAAACTAGTTAAAGTGAACGCAAATTGACTCGGACATCTGATTATTAAAAAAATAAAAAAGGAAAGTCGGTATCATCCCAAACATTAGTATCAGGGGAAAGGAAATCTTTTTAATAATAACCTTTGACATTTCCCTTCACCTATGCAAGGGAAGTGTTAGGGTCCACAACTTGTTACATGCACCTCGTGTAATACATGACGACATAAAAAGACATACGTAAAACTCTTCCTGAAGAAAAAATAATAATAAATAATACTAATAATAAGTTAGTTTTTTGAATAAATTGGTTTTTCATGGTTTTTTATGTGATGTATTGTGAGAGAATGATCTGTCTCGATTTATAAAAAAACAATTTTTTGTTAGTGGAACACCCCCTGAATACTCCTCCTAACAACCATCTACCATCTATTAAAGGCAGGCGAATGGTGCAACTCAATCTCACGAGTGGTATAAAATTTAAAATGTCATGGATTCAAATTTGAGAATTGGGACCAAAATAGCTTTCTTGAGAATGCCTGGAAAAAAAAAAATCTTATAACATCGGATGTCATGGAATCTGGGGGTAGTGTTGTGCGGTCGGTGATGTGCGCCGTGTTGTGCGGCAAAACGACGTAGTTTTGCTTATTTTCTTGGTACACTTTCAAAGCCTTGTTTGGGTTTATGGTTTAGACACTTTGGGTTTGGCACTTTGTAGTGATTTTTTTCTTCCTCCAAACAAGGCCCTTGGAAGCTTTAAAGGCGTGCCCAAAACTACGTCGTTTTGCTGCACAACACGGCGCACATCACCTACCGCACAACACCCACCCCGGATCCGATGTCATGAAAGACCCTTCTTGATATTTTCATTTTACCATATAGCTGATAAAACCCAGTCACACATAAGAGTAAAAAGTAGCGTTATTTAATTAGGCCTCATTTAGTGATGGTTTCGCTGTATATTTTGAGTAACTAAAATAACTTATTAACACAATGCATAATAAATTTCTTAGTTTTGTGAGTACTATTATGCAATATGACTAAATTGTTTCAATTTTACGGATGTCCCCTTAAAAGTATCTTCAACCGTAAATTGATGGTTGAAATTTTGATCATAAAGTTCCTGTCTTTCCCATTCCTAGTTTTTTTTTTTTTGACTTATTTTTCCAACACTCTTTTGAAGCATTGATTTTTAGGAGACTAGTTCAGTTTTCGGAATCATTTCATGTATCATAGTGTTATGTACGTGTATGGCAGAAAACCAATTTTGAGTCTTAGCAAAAAAGAAAAAAGAAAAAAGAAAAAAAAAAAGAAAAGAAGAGAGAGCCTATGATGTGTAGTTGGAGCAAAACGAAATACCTTCACCTTGAAAAAAAAATTAAAAAAATCGGAAGACTTCAAAAAATTGTTCAAATTAAAGCTTCATTCAGCCGGAAAGGGATAAATTAGATTTTAATTATTTCAACTATCACCCATTTTTTAATTGCCCCTGCAGTTTAAACTGGACACTCAACCCCTCCATCTACTACCTTGTGGCTAGGGGTGCACACCAGCCCGTAAACCTGTCGAGCTCTTTTTTTTTGGGATTCAGGATAAATATTTAGGCTCATATATAGGATTGGGCTGAGTTAAAAAATTTAAACTCGTTTACTTAATGGGCTGGATTTTGAAAAATCCTTGAGGCCCAGCCCGACCCAAATAAAATAATATTTTTATTTTAATAAGATATATAGGTATCATTTTGTTAATCTTAGTTGCTTAGGATTTTTTTTTCTTGAAGTGGTGCATCTTCTCTTATTAAAGAGTAAAATAATATTTTTATTTTAATAGGATATATAGGTACGCATTTTGTTAATCTTAGTTGCTTGGGATTTTTTTTCTTAAAGTGGTGCATCTTCTCTTATTAAAGATTATGGTTCATCTTTGTCTTTTTGTTCTTCAATTTTTTCTCTTTTTTTTTAATAGTTATTTACTTCGATAGTTGTGTGAGAACTTCGAACTTGAATTATAATTATTACAGTTGTGAATTCTAATTTGTGATTGTTATAATTGATTAATTTTTGTGATACACTTTAGAAAATTAAATGGCCTTTGTTGGGCGGGCTTGAAAAATTAAAATTTAATTGGATTGGACTTGAATATATTAAATGAAGCCCAATTATTAATGGGTTAGGCTTGATCTTGCACAAATCTCATTACAATTTAGTATAAGCCTGGACTGAACCCAAGCCAGCCCGATGTATGTGTGTGGTAATGGTCCCTTTTGTGTCATTCAACTGTAAGAATTTTGGATAGTATATGCCAATGGAATAACACATGACCTGGTAAATTAAGATTTAGACAAACTGCCCTCTCCTTTACGTATGCCTTTCGATGCATTTCGTGTTTCTGTATACCTCACCACTGGCCACGGCAGAGTATATAGAGTGGGTGACACACAGGATAATTTCTAAAAATTCATAGAAGTTACTTTTTTTTGTGTGACTTTTTAAAATCTTAGTCACTCGTTTTGTTCTTTTAATAAGAAAAGGTTTATCTGTTTTGCTAGATTGAGTTTTAAATGTAGTTTTTGTTGAAATAAGATTTTTAATTGTTATTGCTGCGATATTTTTCTTTTATTTATGATTAGTAAAAGTATTTGGTGTTTAGGAATAACCCACGCTTCCGAACTCCCGGAGTCGCCACCGTACCCCACTGTTGCAAGTCGTAACCCTTTTATTTCAATATTCTTCTTTTGGCACGCTCATTACGCCACCACCATCACCCCACTCCAAAATGCCAATCATTATCCGAACGGATACCCACTCCACATTTCTCCCTTCGTTCTCTTTCCTGCAGCCCTAACATATAGTGATGGAAATTTCCCTATATATTCAGTGGATACCCGCTCTGCTCTGCCTATATGGAGGCAGGGATAGCCCAATTTTTTTTCAATAGTAGCGGGTATGGTAGGAAATGAAGCAAATACGCTCGGGAATAGAGCGGGTATAATTTTGTAATCCCCACCCTCGAATACCCATACCCTCCCAGTACCGATTATACATACTACATATACTATATTGTATACGTACATATAAATAAGAACATACGTATAAATCTTGAGTATAGTTATATATGTAAACAATTATCACTTTAATTAGCAAATGTTATCAATTGCTACCCATCATAGAGTACTTAATATTCAAAGAATATCAATTTATATTCGCTCTTGAATTCTTTATTTTTTTGTTTGGATATGGGTATATTCGGGGAAACACCATCTCCATCGGGAGGTGAGTTTTGGTTATTTATCTAATATCCCTAATGGGGATGGACCGGGGATGGTAAAAAACCCTCTAATCGGGGCTTGAGTATGGAATATGGTCTCCCGATCCATACCCTACCCGTTGTTATCCCTACTAACGTCCATCCACACCTACTATCATATCAGCACCAAGCCTCTTCCACTACCGCATGATCCATACATAACCATATTCTCTCCCTCTTATTGCCACTACTCACCATACAAACTGAACTACTCATCAGAAGACTAATTAGGTTGTTAACAGAGTACAAACCAAAATAGGAGGGACAGGTTACAACCATCTACAGGTGAGCCCTTATCTCCTTTCGACCTACTTCCTCCACTTAACTATCAAATCAAGCTCCCGAAGAGCGTACGTAGTCTCACACTTCAACAGAGCTCCAATGCCACATATTGCCCCAACTTTAAAGCCTAAATTCATCCCCAATTTATTATTACCATCATGAAAAACATACAAACTGCTACAACAATTGGTGTGTATAGATAATCATGCATAGACTATTTTCCCCCCAACGGTGTGTAGATGTTTTATGTGATTAGCCTTGCATTTAGCCAAAAATAGCATCTATTGAATTAATGAGAACGATTTGAGATTTTGAATTTCTCAACTAGCTCCATTTAATGTCTATCCAACTTTGTTACAAAACATAGGCATGAAGGATAAAGAATAGATACAAATAAAAGTGAGAGCAATAATTAAGTTGAATAGCGAGTTAAGAGACAAAGAGGTGCTTGCAGGGGCGGAACTAAGTGGTGGGGCGGAGCGGCACGTGCCACCCACACTTCCTAAAAAAGTTTTATTTACGCTAATGGATTAGTCTAACTCCTATCGGAATCCAAACAACTTGATTTTGCACACAGATGTTGAAACAACATGCATTTAAAAGATGAATGGATTGGATCATAAAAAAGAATATCTCAAAGACTTTAATTTTAATGACCACTGGATAATTGAATCAAGTCTTTATTTTAGTTTTAACAAAAAAACAAAACCCATGACAAAAGCTTGACATTGCACTTAATGTTTTCTTTATATTTTTGCTAAAATTATACAACAAGAAGGTAGACTTCCATAAACAGCGCCACTCCTGAACCTAAATCCTAGCTCCGCCACTGGGTGCTTGTGGTAATGATTGGCTTTGGGTTTATAGTATTGTAGTGTTGAGAATGGAAAGTAGTGCATGGCGGTGGAGGTGGATACACGTGGATGGTAGGCGGTTGCAAATGAACCGAGCTATTTGTGAATTGTTCGAGGCTCAACTCTGTAAAGTCTCATTTGAGTACCTAATAAGCCGAACCTGAACCTCAATTTTAGGGTCGTTTAAAAAATAAACCAAACTTGAAGATTACAGTATTCAGCTCAATTAGGCTCGCGAACTTGAAGTATATATGTATATCTAATAAGAGTATCACATATATGCTTGAATATATATAAACTTTTATATGTACATCATGAAAAAAATTATATCTTGTCCACGTATAAACTTTTGAAGTATGATAAACTTAAACTTTAATATGTTTTTATAATTTTATTAATGCATGTACTTATTATGCACAAAGTAAATTTTTTATTAAAGTTATAGACCTGTATGATGAGAGCATAAATATCTAATATTTTTTACTCGTTAAGGTTCGTGCTCGTCAAATTTTTATTGAACTGGAGCTCGGCTCGAGTTTGTTTAAAAACTAAACGAACAAACTTAAACATTTCAAGCCATGGCGCGATTTGGTTCGTTTGTAGGTAGTGGGTTGTTGGTTGTAGCCTTGTAGGTAAGCATTGAATTCATGGTGGTTGGGTTTGTAAGCAAGATGTTGGGGGTCCTGATAACTTAAGGCGGTTAAATGTTGGAATTAAAACTTTGGGGACTACTCGGAAATGAGTAATCCAATAGTAAGGGGGTGTTTGGGAGCATACTTTTTGGTTTTTTATTTTTAACTTTTTATCTTTTTGGCTTTTTGAATTATAAACAGAATGTATTTTGAATTTGATAGAGTGTTTGGATGAAAATGTGCAGAATGCATTTTGCAACATGAGTAGTGTTTGAGATATATGTGTAGAATACATTTTGTAGGTATTTTTGTTAATCAAAATGAGAAAAGTGAAAAATGAAAAATGAAAAAGCTCCTTCTACCCTCTTTTTAACTTTTCTTCTCATTTCTTCAAAATCGAGAAGTCATTCCGCAAAAATAACTTCTACTTTAAGGCAGCCAAACAACCAAAATGTAAAAAAAGAGAATTAGAAAAGTTGAAAAGGAGTTTGCCAAACACCCTCTTAATAGGACTTTATTGTATTTTACCGTGTAGAAAATGAAAATTGAAAAAGAAGCATCTAGAAGGAGTAAAATAAAACCTACTATTCGTAAAATAAAACCAAATCAAAAAGCAAATTACTCCATTATATAAACAAAAGCAAAACTCCTTGTGAATATAAAAAATCGTGCACAGCCAAGCAATAAGTATCGGAACCTAAGCTTCGGGATTCCTCCGTTCTCTCCGCATTCGTTTTGTTTTCATCGTCTCCTCTCAGATCAAACACACAAAGCAATCGAAGCACAGAAAGATGTCTCACCCAGCCGAATCCTCCGACTCGTGAGTTAAATCGACCTGCTCTTCTTTGGTTTAACTTCACAGTTGATCTGAATCTGACCCCATTATGAAAAATCGTGGATTTTTTGACCTGGGTTTGGTGTTTTTGTGATCTTGTTTTTCAGTAAAGGAGGGGCTAAGAGGGACTTCTCAACCGCAATCTTGGAGAGGAAGAAATCGCCCAATCGGCTCATCGTCGATGAGGCAGTCAACGACGACAATTCCGTCGTTGCTATGCACCCCAATACTATGGAAAAGCTGCAGCTTTTCCGCGGTGACACGATTCTCATCAAGGTTTGTTTTTTCTAGTCTTCTATCTGTCCGTGTTATTGAGTTTTGAGATCTTATGAATTGGGTTCTTAGGGTTTGTGGAGAATCGGAGAGGTTGGGGATTTGTTTGAGTATTGCATCTGATGTCCTTCATCAGTGGATGTTACTTAGGAGATTTGTGAAGTGGGTTTTAAGGGTTTGGAAAGAATTGGAGAGGTTGGGGTTTTGAAGAGGACTAATCTGGTAATTATATGGATCTCTACGCTTGGTTTGTTCATCTTCCATATAATGTAATCGAATCTTGAGAATTGGATTTTTAGGGTTTGGAAACATGGTAGAGATTGTGCATTGTATTGTTTAGGTCTGGATTTGTCTGGTTATTCCAAAGGAATTTTCGGTGTTGTTTGGCTTTGCCTTTACATTTCACATTGGTGCTTTATCTTTTGTATGTGGTTGTGGTCTGGAGTATCAGGTGATTTCATCAAAGGTTTGGTGTCATTGCCTTTTGTTTTATTTTTGTATTGTTGCTTTAATTGCTACTTGGACATATTATGGATTTGGGTTTTATTTGTTTTGTGAGAATTGGAGAGATTGGGATTCTTTTCATGGGGTGGTTCCAGAATAATCTGGTGATTTGTGGAAGTATTGGTTTGGTTTTGTTTTCTTTTTGCTTTTCACATTGTTGCTTTAATTGTTTCTGTTTGTCAGTGTATTGTGTCCAATGGACTATGTCAAGGGAGTTTATTTAATCAATCTTGAAACTGTATGAATTGGGTTTTTGGGGTTTTGAAAGAATTGGAGACGTGGGGATTAAAATTGTTTAGGCTCCAGGACATGAATTCATATAGAAGTTCTGGTTTGTTTTTTATCTTCTGTTGTAAATTGCGTGTGATTTGTTTCGTAAGTGGAGGTTATTTATGAAACTTGAATGATCAGAAAATGATTATCATAGAAGCCTTTTAGGATATGTGCTTTTGAAGTGTTTATGTACATGTGGACTGCTAAAATACTTATTCCGAAAGGTTTCAATAATCATTGTCTTCTAACTCACGTGTATGTATATGTGAGTTGATGCTTATGAAACGATTATACATGAATTGATTGAATTGAATATCAATCTGAAAGCTTTCACTTGAATGCTTAGACTTTGTCCGCTCGAGCATTAGTATTATGTCGCAATGGATAATCTTTGGTCGTTCAATGCACTTTCAAACTCTATTTTATGGTTTTACTTCAATAGTGAAAGATGAAGATGATTGAAGTTGTTTTAATGGACAATGTATAGTACTGAGTCTGAATGGCTGATGCTTACTAGTATTCAGCTCAAACCTTTGCAGGAGTATCTTAGATGAAATTTAAACTATATCATGTACTTAGGTTGCAGTTATTAATATCCTATATCCCCCTTGTTTCCCTTGTTAGTGTGTTGGATGGGGAAGGAGTCCTGACAAATCTGTATTTTCTTTGACGGATATTGTGTTTGCAGATGTAAACGTTTATTAATTTGTAGCTTTATTTGTTGATTCAAGTTAACCTGGTCAGTGGATGTGCTTGGGCTCATTGGCAACTCTAGTATGATACCAACGAGGTCAAGCGACCTTGCTGGGTTCGAAAAATGCACTGAAAAAAAATGAAATTTAGATATAAACTAAATTTTCTTTACTATTGTCAGTGTTGAGTTACTCGTAAGAGGTTAAAATAAATGTTTTCTACTAAATTTGAACCAAATTGTTATAGCCCTAACAAAACAAAACAAGCCTGGCCAAGAGAGTCCAATACATAGCAAGGATAGTGGACGGCTCCTTTTCTTTTTCTGTGTCGGCCAAAAAAATAAATAAATAGAAAGAACTAAGAAAAAGAAGAAGAAATAGACTTGGGCAATTGATGAAGGGGGGCAATTGATGAAGGGTGTTTAGTTAGCTAACTTAAAAATTCATTTCTCTTAGTATAAAAATTTATTTTTGTCAAACGATGTAATGTATATATTCCGCCATGCCATTTTAAATGTCCCCTTTTAGAAATGTATATTTTTTGTGGACCTTCAAAAATGTACTTCTGTAGAATTTTTAAATTTTTTTTGCACCGAAGTCCTCAATGAGAACTTTAACTTTATATAAAACAAATTATAAAATTACGTTGAGAAATATGGAGTATTTTTCAGGTGTTTGAAATTGCACGTATTCTTATAATGGACATTCAAAATGGCACGGAGGGAGTATCTCTTTTGCCTAGTCAATTTTTTTTTTTTCATACAGCTTTTTATCATAGCTAGACACGCTATGTATTTTTGTCAGCACTGAATAAAAATCCTGGAGTCGCCCCTGCTTGGGCTATAGTACTGGGCATGCTCGGAATCTGTGGATTGGTGTAGAGAAAGTCCAATGTGAAAGCCGGATGTGTTAATGATTGATGAGTGGGGAAGGATGCGGGTTGAGTGACCCTCGTCCTCAAAGAAGTCAAGTGGTAGAAACTGAATTGTAGGATAATCCTGTGAGGACAGAAACTTGTAATGCTTACTGCATTTTAGGGTTTTAGTTGGTCTGAGTAGATGAGAATGAAATATTTCAGTTGTTGATTACTTATTCTTTGCAATTTTATGTATATTGTTTCTCTCTGCTATGGTTCCAGGGAAAGAAACGGAAGGACACTGTCTGTATTGCCCTTGCTGATGAAACCTGTGAAGAGCCAAAGATCAGAATGAACAAGGTTGTCAGATCAAATCTGAGGGTTAGACTTGCTGATGTTGTATCCGTGCACCAGTGCCCAGATGTTAAGTATGGGAAACGTGTCCACATACTGCCACTGGATGATACCATTGAAGGCATCACTGGGGATCTGTTTGATGCCTATCTGAAACGTAAGTTTATGAACCTCTTTCTGCCTTTGCATGTGCGTATAGTCTATTTAGCAATGTATGTTGCTTGCCAGTTTGTCTAATTTTTAATCTGTTTGTATGGTTTCTTTTTCTTTTGTTGGGTCAGTAATTATAAGCTTTAACTCCTTGAATTTTCCTGTTTTCTTGGTTGTACATTTGCAATATGGTTTTCCTTGTTGTTATGTGCTCCCCTCAATCCCGTAATGTTACTCCCGTTTGGAGTTCCAACTCTTTAAGGGGACTTCTTGCAAAAGATAATTGCAATCATGTTCAGATTGAAAGGCATCAGTTTCAACTATGGCCCCTTGTTTAATCATGTTCATATAAGGTTGACTTGGAAAAACAAAAATTGTATACGTATGCTTTGAAAGAGGAATGACGATTTGGGACATTTCGGAATGGAATGATTGAGCAGTAATTTTGGACGGAGGGAGAAGTTATTTCTACCGCTGAATCTGTTCCTTGTGGAGGTAGGGTGAGGATGTTGTAATCCACTTCTGTGTTCATTTCTCGGTTTAATCGCTCGCTTAAATTGACCCCAACAATAGTGTCTATGAATACAAGGTTGAATTTAGAATACAAGGTTGAATTGAAACCTTGGGGGTGTTTGCAATAGTTGTGGGAGCAGATTTTAATAGTAGCTTAAGATTGTACTTTAGATTATGAATTCTAAACTTTAATTGATTTGGTTGAACTTGTTTACCATAGCTATGAAATTCTGGTTAATCTATAGCAAAAGCTGGTATTATTCATTGCAAAAAGCTGAAAATGAGCTTTCAAATTACTCAGAATCCAAATTTTTGACCCAAAGCACCTCATAACCAGCTTCTTCGAAATCCCAGAATCTCAAAATCTACATGCAATAATTTTTTTCAAATACTCTCAACTGCTTTTTTAAAAGATAAAATTCCATAATCCACTCACAAGTTTTTTCATATATAGTCTCTTAATTACTTCAATTAGTTGTAAGTTTGGTATCTTGTCATTTTGACGTCATTTTTAGTTTTTTGGTACTTGTTCTCCAGATGATAAGATTGTGATTTATATCAGTGTCAAATTTGATGAGATGGTAATTTATATCTGTTTTGATTTATTTATTTATTTTTGTAGCTTACTTTATGGAGGCATACCGCCCAGTGAGGAAAGGAGACAATTTCCTTGTGAGAGGAGGGATGAGGAGTGTAGAATTCAAGGTCATTGAGACTGACCCAGGAGAGTACTGTGTGGTTGCTCCAGACACAGAGATCTTTTGCGAGGGGGAGCCTGTGAGAAGGGAGGATGAGGATAGGTTAGATGAGGTTGGCTATGATGATGTAGGTGGCGTTAGGAAGCAAATGGCTCAGATTCGTGAATTGGTGGAGTTGCCATTACGTCATCCGCAACTTTTCAAATCTATCGGTGTGAAACCACCCAAAGGCATTTTACTCTATGGACCCCCTGGATCAGGGAAGACATTGATAGCCAGGGCTGTCGCTAATGAGACTGGTGCTTTCTTCTTCTGTATAAATGGACCGGAAATCATGTCCAAATTAGCTGGAGAGAGCGAAAGCAATCTCAGGAAGGCATTCGAGGAGGCTGAGAAAAATGCCCCATCTATCATTTTCATTGACGAGATTGATTCAATTGCTCCAAAGAGAGAGAAGACGAATGGTGAAGTTGAAAGGCGGATTGTTTCGCAGCTGTTGACCCTCATGGATGGACTGAAGTCTCGGGCCCATGTTATCGTGATGGGGGCCACTAATCGTCCAAACAGCATTGATCCTGCTTTGAGAAGGTTTGGTAGGTTTGATAGGGAGATAGACATTGGTGTTCCTGATGAAGTTGGGCGCCTTGAAGTTCTTCGCATTCATACCAAGAACATGAAGCTCTCAGAAGATGTAAACTCAACTCCTGTTTCTTCTTTAAGAGTTTTTTTTACGTGAAGTATGATCATTTTGGCTGATTGACAATTACAATTTTTCTTTGTAGGTCGACTTGGAAAAAATAGCGAAAGATACTCATGGCTACGTTGGTGCCGATCTTGCTGCTCTTTGCACTGAAGCTGCACTTCAATGCATTAGAGAAAAGATGGACGTCATTGATTTGGAGGATGATTCTATTGATGCTGAGATACTAAATTCCATGGCAGTATCTAATGAGCATTTCCATACTGCTCTTGGAACAAGCAACCCATCTGCTTTGCGGGAAACGGTAACTTGTGTTAAAGAAGCAGTGTTTTATAGCATGACCTTGAAGTTTAATTTATTTTTTGGTCAAAATCAGAGGTCAAATGGTTTGAAATATTATATGATGAATTAATTTACGATCCCATTGATGAATAGGTTGTTGAGGTGCCAAATGTCAGCTGGGCGGACATTGGAGGGCTTGAAAATGTCAAGCGGGAGCTTCAAGAGGTAATAAGAATGCTTGAAGTGCATTTGATCTATATTATTCTGGTCATATGTATCTTCCTGGTTAAATCTTTTTTTGTCTCCCTCTTCTCCTTTCTCAGACTGTCCAATATCCCGTGGAGCATCCAGAGAAGTTCGAGAAATTTGGAATGTCACCTTCAAAAGGAGTTCTTTTCTATGGTCCCCCTGGATGTGGGAAAACTTTACTTGCTAAGGCGATTGCTAATGAATGTCAAGCCAATTTCATTAGTATTAAAGGACCTGAACTTCTTACCATGTGGTTTGGTGAGAGTGAAGCCAATGTTCGAGAGATTTTTGACAAGGCCAGAGGATCTGCACCATGTGTCCTGTTCTTTGACGAGCTTGACTCTATTGCCACTCAGGTTGTTTTTCATTTCTTTCACTCGTTCTTCAGGATTTTTATTTGGATATTCGGAGTTTATGTGAAAGCTGGAACTACTCGCATATTGAGTGGTGGATGATATCAAAATGGCTTGAAACTCAACAGAAGATTTAATTTTTGAACTCATGTCATGTGAGCTCCTTAAGTGTTAAAATCCACGTGTTTTTTGTTCCACTAGTTTTATTTCTTGGCTATGACTAACAGTTAACATTGATCATCGTTGTTTGCAGAGGGGAAGCAGTGTTGGAGATGCAGGTGGTGCGGCTGATCGGGTTCTGAACCAACTCTTGACTGAAATGGATGGCATGTCTGCAAAGAAGACTGTTTTCATAATTGGGGCCACTAACAGACCTGATATCATTGACCCTGCACTACTCCGGCCTGGCCGTCTTGATCAGCTAATTTATATACCTCTGCCAGATGAAGAGTCACGCCTTCAGATTTTCAAAGCTTGCCTGAGAAAATCACCTATCTCCAAGGAAGTTGATTTAAGAGCCCTTGCCAAATACACGCAAGGTTTTAGTGGGGCTGATATCACTGAAATATGCCAGCGTGCGTGCAAGTATGCCATAAGAGAGAACATCGAGAAAGTATGTCTTTCTATCCGTTTTGTTTTAAGTGTGCAATATCATTATCAAAGGATTATGAATTAATGCATGCCAGTGCAGACTTGCTTCTGCATGAATTGTGAACTGAGTTGTTCAACAGGAGTCTGGCCTAATTGAATTGTCAGTAGTCCAATGTCTTTTAACACAATGCATGTCTATCCAGTTCCATATATAATGGGCACAACTGACGGGAAAATTTGCTGCACAATATATTAGCCATTGTTCCTCGTACTATTTGCTACAACGTTGAGTCATATTTTTTCGTAGTCGTCTACGTTCCTTTGGGTGCCTTCATCTTGTACAAACAATTTTTCTAGTGTTGTATCAAAATTGTGACGATGAATTGAGATCCCCTACTCGTTCTGTTATTGATGCTATTTGCCTTAGAATTGATGGTTGATAAAGTTTGTCAAAATTGATGCTAGTTGCCTAATTTTTTTATTTATTTTGGTTTTCGTTAGTGTAATTGTCAAGCATGATTTCGGCCACATGAGACGGGGGCGGTGATTTTGTCTCTCTTTGTTTTTTTAGAGATACTAGACTGAAGGTTTTCGTCAATATTGCAGGACATAGAGAAGGAGCGGAGAAGGGGGGAGAACCCTGATTCCATGGATGAGGATGTTGACGACGAGGTGGCAGAGATTAAGGCTGCCCATTTCGAGGAGTCAATGAAATACGCGCGTAGGAGTGTGAGCGATGCTGACATACGTAAGTACCAGGCCTTTGCTCAGACCTTGCAGCAGTCCCGTGGTTTTGGAACTGAATTCAGGTTTACTGAGACGACGACGACAACTGGAGGATCTGCGGGATCTGACCCCTTTGCGACTTCTGCCGGTGGGGCCGATGAAGATGACCTGTATGGTTAGGTTATATCCTGCTCCTATTTATTGGAGGGAAGTTCAATTTGTTTTGCTATTTACGCTACTCATGGACAGTGATTGCGGGGATAATCTCTTTATCGAATGATTAGATTTGAAAGGAGGGGGGATTTCTGGATGAACTTTCAGTTTCCAGTTTCACTGTCTTTTGTTATTTGACGGTACTTATAAATTATGAATGGATGGATTCTTCAGTCTCTGTTTGTCATGCCATGATATATGTTTTAGCCTGAGATTTTATGGGCAGTTCTGCTCCCAGATGCTTGTGTGCATGGTCATAACCGAATTTTTTTTGGGACCGAGTGGATACCGCACAAGTGATACCCGAGCGTGCATCCATGCCATCCAAAAGTGTTTTGGATAGCCCAGATTTCTCTCTCTAAAATCCGCAATATTTTTGGACTGCCAAGATATGCGGTGGATACCTCCACCCGACACCCAAATACTTCTCGTCTTAAACATAATAAGACGTATGTCATGGTATTTGTTGCCCAAGTGTGCCCACATTCGTCGATGTCCATCTTAAGTAATTCGTGAAGAAATGGTTAAATAGAGTACATTCCTACCATATCAAATAAAGAAAGAGTATGCACACAGACATAAAGAGGCATGTTGGGGTGATCTCCCGTTCTCTTTTCTTATATTAGCCTGGAGTTGAACTTGTTTTTGGTTGAACTTTCCCATGTCAAGAAACACAAAAATGTACAAGGCTAAAAATGAGAAACATATGATTTAAAAAAAGCTACGGACACTAACACTTGTACGTGGGTCTCTCATATCCCATGTAAGAGAGTTCGTGCAATTGTTGGTATAAGTGGGTTCCATATATCCCATGTGAGAGTTCGTGCAATTGTTGGTACATGTGTTAGTGCCTCTATCTTTTCTCCAGTGTGCAAATTTTAAAAGAAGAGGAATGCTAGAGGCACTAAATAACTTTCAAACTATTACACTAAAATTACACGTCACTACCACATCAATGCATGATGCAATACATGGATGTACTCATCCACTAAAAATTTAGGACATTATTTAGTGCCTCTAGCATTTCTCTTAAAAAAATATTTGCAATAGAAGATAGTGAGAACTTAAAAATGGCCTATGTCTACAACTAGCTCGAGCCTCGAGCACGCTTGTTAAATGCTAAACAAGCCGAAAATTCCTTTCGAGCTTGGCTCGGTTACTAGATGAATTGAGCTTAATGGAGCTTCCTTTCGAGCTTGGCTTGGTTACTAAATGAATTGAGTTTAACGGTGCTCTAGAGAGCCAAACTTCGAGGTGCTCACAAATTTTGTTTGCTGCCCTAATTACATTCTTACGAAAACACTAATGATGTTTCCAACAAAAAGCTTTTTAGTACAACAATGGATTCAGTGAAAGGCGGAGCCCTTCATTGCCAATCAAAAGTTTCTATCTAATTAAATTGGATTTATCGATTATTCTGCAATATTTTTCTGCCAAGAGAGCAAAATTGGAAGTTAATAGCATCTCAAAAATAATGTCAAGGAAATGTAAAAGTTTTTGTTTTTAATAACCCTTGACATTTTCGTTCTTCTGGGAGTTTTGAATGCTAAAATCTAGTGAAATTCAGGACATAAAAATCTTAAGAAAAATTCTTCCTAACAAAAATCTATTTAAGGGAAATGGTGCAGCTCAATATTAGAAGTGGTATCAAATGCTAAAATATTTGGGCTACAAATTTTGAGAATTGAGTTCAAAATAACTTTTATTGCGCTGACTAAAAAACAAACACGTGAAGTATAATGTAAAGACACCCTCCTTCATTCAAATTAATCTTACCATAGATTATTAAACCTAGTCAAACAAAAAAAGAATAATGCTAATGGTAAGATACGAGGCCTCACATGATGACGGCTTCAATATATGTTTTGACTAGGATAGCTCCTCCGCACATATACAACCTAGTTTTCCGGAACTTTATATAGTAGTAATAAAATGACAAGAATATTTTTGGGTAAATAAAATGACAAGATTAGTAAAAGCATATCCAACCGCGACGCTACTTCTTATGTGTCTACAGAAATTGAGCATAAAGTTCTTTTATTTCCCCCCTGCCCTAAACAAAAAATTCAAATTACGAATTTGTTTGTAACATTATTTTAAAGCATTGGTATATATATAAATATAATATAGGGTTTTGCTAACGTGTGCCTAATAGGCACACAAACAAACAAAAACAACACACACCCCAACACACCTTTTACACTTTTCAATACACTTTTACATATCCTTATACACTTTTCACACATTTCAATACACTTTTCCAACCTTAACGTGTGCCTATTAGGCACACGTTGCCTATTAGGCACACGTTAGCATTTTCCATATATAGGGTTTATATAAAGCATTGGTAAAACAAAATACCTTATCCTTGGAAGCAGAAAAGAATCAGAAGACTTTCAATAAAAGTTGATATTTCATTCTTCCTTAAAAAAAAAAAAAAAAAAAATAGAAAAAGGAATTAAGTTTTCTTGTGAGAAAAGAAAAGGGAGGGATAAATATCCGAGCCTAGTTTCATCTCTCTCAGTTCTCTCTGAAATCGTTTTTGTATTCAGATCATAATTCACAAATCGAAGGACAAAGATGTCGCACCCAGCTGAATCCTCCGACTCGTGAGTTCAATCGGAATCTCTTCTTTAGTTTAACTTCACAACCCATCTGAATCTAAACACATCCGGTTTTTTTTGATGATTTCTCGACAAGGGTTTGATTATCTGTATTTTTTTTCTTCAGTAAAGGAGCGGCTAAGAAGGACTTCTCCACCGCAATTCTAGAGAGGAAGAAATCGCCCAATCGGCTCATCGTCGATGAGGCAGTCAACGACGACAATTCCGTCGTTGCTATGCACCCCAATACTATGGAAAAGCTGCAGCTTTTCCGCGGCGACACAATCCTCATCAAGGTTGGTTTGTTTTCTCGTCTTATATCTGTATGTGTAGTTGAGTTTTGAGATCTTATGACTTGGGTTTTTTAGGGTTTTGTCGAGAATTGGAGAGGCTGGGGATTTTGTACATGGGTTGGTTGTGGAGTAGTTGAATTGGGGATTTTCATCTGGAAGTTTGGTTTGTTTCGATATAATTGTTGCTTTAATTGGTTCTATTTGTTTGTGTATTGCATCTGATGTCCTTCATCAGTGTATGCTACTTGTAAAGAAGACTTATGAAGTGGTTGTAAGGGATTGGACAGAATTGGAGAGTTTGGGACTTTTTTGTATTCGAAGTGGGGATTTTTCATGTGGAAGTTTTCGTTGGTTCTGAGTGTTTGTGTATTGCATCTTATGTCCTTCATCAATGGATGTTACTGAGAAGACTTGTGAAGTGGGTTGCAAGGGTTTGGAAAGAATTGCATCTATGTTTGGTTTGTTTATGTTTAATTTAAGTAATCGAATCTTGAGTAATCATGAATTGGGTGTTTAGGGGGTGTGGAGAATAGCAGAGGTTGGGGATTTTTATTTATTTATTTATACGAGTTAGTTGTGGAGTAACTGAAGTGGGGATTTTGTGTGGTAGTTTTGGTTTAGTTTTTTTTCAAGTTGTTGCTTTGATTGGTTCTATTTGTTTGTGTATTACATCTGATGGCCATCAGTTGATGTTAGAAAGAAGCCTTATGAAGTGGGTGTTAAGGGTTTGGAAAGAATTGGAGAGGTTGGGGTTTAGAAGAGTGTTGCAGGGGCAAGACTGTGGTTTTATGGATGTCTATGTTTGGTTTGTTCATCCTCCATATAACTTTATAATCGAATCTCGAGTAATTTTAAGAATTGGGTTTTAGGGTATGGAAGAATTGTGGAGATAGTGTATTTGTTTTGTTTAGATCTGGAATAAACTGGTTATTCCCATGGAAGTTTCAGTTTCGTTTGGTTTTCCTTTTCCCTTTTATATTGGTGCTTTATTGTTTGTCTATATTCAGGTGAGTTCTTATTGGAGTTTCAGTTTCGTTTCATTTTTTGTTTTGCTTTTGCATGCTTGGAATATCTGGATTGGGTTGAGAAATCCCAATGGGAGAGCTGAAGGTCCCTAGTTAATGATCGCTAGTTATTCTGTCTAAATAGATGTGAATGAAATATTTCAGTTGGTGATTACTTATTCTTTGCAATCTTATGTTTACTGTTTTACTCCAATATGGTTTGCAGGGAAAGAAGCGTAAGGACACAGTCTGTATTGCCCTTGCTGATGAAACATGTGAAGAGCCAAAGATCAGAATGAACAAGGTTGTCAGATCAAATCTGAGAGTTAGACTTGCTGATGTTGTCTCTGTGCACCAGTGCCCAGATGTTAAGTATGGGAAACGCGTCCACATACTGCCGTTGGATGATACCATTGAAGGCATCACTGGGGATCTGTTTGATGCCTACCTGAAACGTAAGTTTATGAACCTTGTTTCTTCCTTTGCGTGAGCACATAGTCTATTTAGCAATGTATGTTGCTTACTAGTTTTTCTACATTTTAATTGGTTTGAATGGTTTCCTTTTCTTTTGTTATGTCAGTACTTTTATGCTTTAATAACTCAGTATTTTCCAGATTTCTTGGTTGTAAATTTGCAATAAGGTTTTCCTTCTTGTTATGTGTGGAATTCCAACTCTTTAAGGAGACACATGACAAAAAGATAATTGCAATCATTACCTATTATTATGTCATGTTCAAATAAGGCGGAGTTTTGGACAGTAAAAATTGTATACTTTTGCTTTCAAAGAGGAATGATGACTTGGGACATTCTGTAATGGGAAGATTGAGCAGAAATTTTGGACGTAAGGAGAAGTTATTTTTGTCAGTTCGTTTAACCATCACGGAGGTAGGGTGAGGATTTGTAGTCCTTTTCTATTTGAGAATAAATTCCATCCACATGGGGTGAAACCCCCATGGTTTCCACCACCGCCGTTTGTGGGACCCACTGTGCGTTTATTAGAGTAATTTGAACCTCTCATCTTGTAGGCCCCGCAGAGTAGTGTATCCATGCAAAAAATCAGCTTGATCAGCTATTGATAGGTAAATCAAAAATTGAATTTCGGTTCATAAAATAGACGGTCTGATTTTGTCAATTATTTTAGAGTTCAAATTTCCACGGCCGTCTATGTTACAACCAAAATTTCATTTTTCATATGTCTATCAATAACCCATCAAGCTGATTTTTGGTATAAACATACTAATTTGCGGGTCCTACAAGATGAACGGTCCATATTACCGGAATGAATGCACGGTGGGGCTCACAATGGGCGTCGAAAACCAGGGGGCTCTACCCCTGGTGGAAAGACTTTATTCTTGTCTATTTTCATTTCGCATTGACCTGTACAAGAGCTTAAATTATTTCTAAGTTCGGGTCTAGTTGTCCATTTCCAGATGTCATTTGAAAACTTTTTTTTTTTTTTTTTTGGAGTACTCTTGATTAAGATTGTGATTTATGTCGGTTGTCAACTATTAAGATGCTGATTTATATCAATTGGGGATTTCTATTTGTAGCTTACTTTATGGAGGCATATCGCCCAGTGAGGAAAGGAGACAATTTCCTTGTGAGAGGAGGGATGAGGAGTGTAGAATTCAAGGTCATTGAGACTGACCCAGGAGAGTACTGTGTGGTTGCCCCAGACACAGAGATCTTTTGCGAGGGGGAACCCGTGCGAAGGGAGGATGAAGATAGGTTGGATGAGGTTGGCTATGATGATGTAGGCGGTGTTAGGAAGCAGATGGCTCAGATTCGTGAACTGGTGGAGTTGCCATTACGTCATCCGCAACTTTTCAAATCTATCGGTGTGAAACCACCCAAAGGCATTTTACTCTATGGACCCCCTGGTTCCGGGAAGACATTGATAGCGAGGGCTGTCGCTAACGAGACTGGTGCTTTCTTCTTCTGTATAAATGGACCAGAAATCATGTCCAAATTAGCTGGAGAGAGTGAAAGCAATCTTAGGAAGGCATTTGAGGAGGCCGAGAAAAATGCCCCATCTATCATTTTCATTGATGAGCTTGATTCAATCGCTCCAAAGAGAGAGAAGACGCATGGTGAAGTTGAAAGGCGGATTGTTTCACAGCTGTTGACACTCATGGATGGACTGAAGTCTCGGGCCCATGTTATCGTGATGGGGGCCACTAATCGTCCAAACAGCATTGATCCTGCTTTGAGAAGGTTTGGTAGGTTTGATAGGGAGATAGACATTGGTGTTCCTGATGAAGTTGGGCGTCTTGAAGTTCTTCGCATTCATACCAAGAACATGAAGCTCTCAGAAGATGTAAACTCAACTCCTGTTTCTATTTTAAGTGTTTTTTTTTGTTACATGAATTATGATCATTTAGGGTAACTGACAATTGCAATTTTTGCTTTGAAGGTCGACTTAGAAAGAATAGCGAAAGATACTCATGGCTACGTCGGTGCTGATCTTGCTGCTCTTTGCACTGAAGCTGCACTTCAATGCATTAGAGAAAAGATGGATGTCATCGATTTGGAAGATGACTCTATTGATGCTGAGATACTGAATTCCATGGCAGTATCTAATGAGCATTTCCATACTGCTCTTGGAACAAGCAACCCATCTGCTTTGCGAGAAACGGTAACTTATGTTACAGAAGAAGTGTTTTATAGCATGACCTAGAAGTTTATTTATCTTTTGGTTAAAATCAGTTGTCAACCAGTTTGAACTTTGTTTATGATGAATTTGCTTACGATTGCATTGACGAATAGGTTGTTGAGGTGCCAAATGTCAGCTGGGAGGACATTGGAGGGCTTGAAAATGTCAAGCGTGAGCTTCAAGAGGTAATAAGAATTCTTGAATTTTATTGGAGCTATATTATTCTGGTTTTATCTTTTGTGCCTGGTTACATCTTTTCTTTTGTTATTCTTCTCCTTTCGCAGACTGTCCAATATCCTGTGGAGCATCCTGAGAAGTTTGAGAAATTCGGCATGTCACCTTCGAAAGGAGTTCTTTTCTATGGCCCACCAGGATGTGGAAAAACTTTACTTGCTAAGGCAATTGCTAATGAATGTCAAGCCAATTTCATTAGTGTAAAGGGACCTGAACTTCTTACCATGTGGTTCGGTGAGAGTGAAGCCAATGTTCGAGAAATTTTTGACAAAGCCAGACAATCCGCACCGTGTGTCCTGTTCTTTGACGAGCTTGACTCTATTGCTACTCAGGTTGCTTTCTCATTTCCTTCATTTGTTCTTCAGGAGTTTATTTGAATTATGTTGGGTTTTTTTGATTTATGTGGAGTTTGTGGAAGTTGAAACCAGTCTCATAGAATCTCAAAATGGCTTCAAATTCGGATGACTTATTTGCTCATGTTGTTTGAGCACTTTATCTGTTACAATCCATGAGCTGCTCATAATTCCACTAGATTTGCTTTGGTTAATACATAATGCTTACCTTCAACGTTGACCGTCATGGTTTGCAGAGGGGAAGCAGTGTTGGGGATGCAGGTGGTGCAGCTGATCGGGTTCTGAACCAACTCTTGACTGAAATGGATGGCATGTCTGCAAAAAAGACTGTTTTCATAATTGGGGCCACTAACAGGCCTGATATCATTGATCCAGCACTCCTGCGGCCTGGTCGTCTTGATCAGCTAATTTATATACCTCTGCCAGATGAAGAATCACGTCTGCAGATTTTCAAGTCCTGCCTGAGAAAATCACCTGTCTCCAAGGACGTTGATTTGAGAGCCTTGGCCAAATACACTCAGGGTTTTAGTGGAGCTGACATTACAGAAATATGCCAGCGAGCATGCAAGTATGCTATAAGAGAGAACATCGAGCAAGTATGTCTTTCTACCCATTTTGTTCTATGTGCCCTTTCGGTTTCGGTCTGATTACGAGGCTATGCATACCTATGAAGACTTGAATACTTGGTTCTGCATATTCATCTGCATTTTCGTGTGAACTGAGATGTTCAATTAAATTCTGGCCTAACTCCATTACTAGTAGTTTGTCTTGTTTAACATCATGTGTCTATCTAGGTCCATACTGGGCATCGCACAACAGAAAGGAAAAGATAGGATGCATAAGTTGTAAATTATGGATCCTCAAAGCATTTGTCTCAGCGTTTAGTCACATTTTTCCGTAGTCATCCACGTACGTTTGTCTGCCTTCAATCTTGCACAAGCACCTTTCCTGGTGTGGTATCAAAAGTCCATTTTGACGATGAAGAAAGAGAAATTATGTGCGGTTTCCATTTGTTATTGATAAATGATGGTATTTGCATTAAGTTAATGTTTATATACTGTTGATGGTTGATAAGGTTGTCCTAATCAGTTTTGGTTGGCCAGCGTTATCTTGTCATTGTCCTTCTAACCCTGACCGGAATTTTCTGCTGAAATAACTTTATTTTAGGTCAAGTGTTGAGAACTGTTGGTCTTGAATTGTGAATCTTGGTGTGGTTCGAGGGTTGCCTATTTTCTAGGGTTGCCTTCAGCTTAATGATTTAGGCCATCATCTGTGTTTTCATGCTGGGAGGCGCTGTCAACCTCAGACTACTTGTGATTTGCAGTTATTGATACTCTGACCATCATTGCTACAATTATGTCTCTTGGGTGTTTTCACATGTTTCTATTAGCATGCTTTTGGCCACATAAGATGGGTGCGTTGATATTCTGTGTCGTTTTTGGTTTTAGAGAAAGTAGGCTGAAGGTTTTGGTCAATATTTCAGGACATTGAGAAGGAGCGGAGGAGGGGGGAGAACCCCGACACCATGGACGAGGATGATGACAATGAGGTGTCAGAGATTAAGGCAGCCCATTTTGAGGAGTCAATGAAATACGCACGGAGGAGTGTGAGTGATGCTGACATACGCAAATACCAGGCCTTTGCTCAGACCTTGCAGCAGTCTCGTGGTTTCGGAACAGAGTTCAGGTTTGCTGAGACAGCAGGAACTGGAGGAGCTGCGGGATCTGACCCCTTTGCGACTTCTGCTGGTGGGGCCGACGAAGATGATCTCTATGGTTAAGATTATATCCTGCTCTTATTTATTCCAGGAGAGTTTACTGTATTTTGCTTTTACGCTACTAATCGATGGTGATGGAGGGACGATCACTTTACCAAATGTTTGGATTCGAAAGGGGGTTCTGGCTGGACTTTCGGTTTCTAGTTTCACTGTTGTTTGTAATTTGATGGTACTTAATACTTATGAATGGATGGATATACTACTTTACTATGTTTGTCATGTAATGGTATTTGTAGCCTTAGATTTTATAGTCATTTCTGCTCCCAGATACGTGTGTGGTCTCAACCAAATATGAATTGGAAGTTGGATACTTTTAAAGTGGCTGACCTTTTTTACGAAAACCTCGCAAAAACCTATTATCAATTCTGGCTGCCAGCCAAATTCACACTTGAATTGCCATAAACAGAGGGCACACCCGGGTATCACATCGCTTTTATGTATGCATCCATCTATTAACTAGCGTGAAAATTGACTTGGACACCTGAGAATTTAAAACATAAAATGAAAATTTTTGTTCCACACAGATTCATGCGTAGTTTTAGATATGCGTACTTGGATCCGGTGAGTTCTGTCTGTGCACTGACTTTAAGTGACAGTCCATGTAGAAGGAGTTGAAGGAGTCTTCACCTTTTTTTGGCTAGGGCATAAGGCCTCGTTTGATATGTGTTTATAGGTTGTAGGGGATTAATAGTGAGGAGAGGATCTGAAGTAGAATTGGTAGTGACGAGGAATTAATACTGTTGTTTGAGGGGTTAATGTGAGAATTGTTATAATCATGCCTGTTTTAGTTGAGTGGGGGGTTAATGTGAGAATTTTTTACATCGACTTAAAAACTGATCTAAGCCAATTCGAAACGACGAGAAGTTGAACTCCTTCCTTTCTCTTCACACCCAAGTGCATATCTGATGCCGTTCGGACGAAAACCTTTTGGCATTAATTAATGTGATAATGTTGGATTAGGACCAAATCTAGTGGTTTAGATTGTGAGACCAGTGATAAAGGTTGTCAGATCTGTATTGTCATTCAAGCTTGGACGGCGAGCCTAGTTTCCCAGTAGATCATCAAATAGTGTGGCTCATGAGATGGCATAGTGGACTTTCAGACTAAGGCTGAGTTTTTCAAAAGATTTTAGTAACTGGGTTGCTAAAATCAATTATAATTTTGGCAAATGAGTTCACTAGGTGCAAAAATCATGGTTGATTTTAAAGCTAAACTCAATCATGGTTTTAGCACCTGGTAAACTCATTTGCTAAAATCAACTATGATTTTAGCAACTAGGTTGTTAAAATCTTTTAAAAAACTTAGTCTAAATTTCTTGGGAACATTGTTATGCGATCATCTCCCGCACCCAATCCAAGTTGGAGCTCCCTTAGATATTTCTTCACCCATTTAGTGGGCTGTTTTTTTTTTTTATTATTTTATTCAGATTGTGCTTACCAAAAGAAAAAAAAAGAGATTGTGAGACCAGTGGACTAGACTATGAGACCCACTCTCATTAGTTTCCCAGTCTCTCCATTTTAGATGATTCGAAGTTAGTGAGATGTCAAATGGGCTGTGCTGGTTTAGCCCATTTACTTTTGCGCTGTGGAATCTTAGAATACTCCAGGCCCAATCTGGGTGCGCCACAATCTATGCCATGTCATGCCTATCGCGTGCCGTTAAGGTAAAAATGAAAAATGTCGGCAAAAAAAAAAAAAGAAATAATTTGGGGTAGGCTTTCACACTTTTGGTTTGTATATTCGTACAAGATATGTTTTCAAATAACGCTATACAATTACAACCCGTCTTTGCACAATCGATACAAAACACTCATGCTTTTATTCTTCTGAAGATTCGTCCACTAGACCATCTAGATAATCCGTAAAAGCCTGACATTTTCGGCTGCTGTTAATTCAAGTTGAAAATAGTTTTTCCCTTATAAATTTCTACATGGTCTTCCGGCAAAACACACACTGGTACATGGGTACACAAAATTTTGGGTACAGAGGATTTTGAGGGGACCAACCAAACACCAGCTAATATGGGTCCACAAACCATAGGAGAGTCTAATCTTCCCCTACAAAGAACTCACACCTGAAATTCAACCCAAGAAACTCCTGGGTGTAGTTCGCAGGTATATTGTGGAGAGAGAGAGAGAGAGAGTACTTGCAGTGAATCATCACTCAAAAAGTATACTTACGAAGGTCAAACTTTAGGAACCCTCGGCCAAAAACAAACATATGACTGTAAATATTACTATGACTCAAGCCCTTCCTCACGAAACATGCCATGTTCATGGTTTATCCTTGGAATTGGAGTGTCTGCTAGTACTACCAGTGGAGCACCCCAAGGAGCCCAGAGTGTGATAATTCACGTATCGGCTTGGCGCAGAAGAACGCCGAACCCCCTTGGGCATGCAACCATTCGCTTCGTTCCCTTGGAAAACCTGCCTCTTGTGATCCACGACAAGGGGCTTCATTGTCGCGTAACCTTCAGGAGGACTCGAGGATGGTTCGGGACGGCTGGCCGTCGTAATCACATCTAGAGGAGACAACATGAGCAGAAGAGAGATGAGGGTAAAATGGAGAAGAGTGATGGTCATATTTATACTGCAAATTGAAGTATTAATTTTGGAGGTGTTGTATGTGAGAGGAGTTTTGGCCTAATGGGGTGTGAGTTTTATACATGTATATGGGTAGAGGAAGATATGAAAAGTGTGGAGATGGAGACTTTAAATAGGCTCGTGAGTTAGCTGATGAGGGTGGGAAGGCACAGCTCATTGCTAGCAATTTGCTCAGAGAGAGAGAGAGAGAGAGAGAGAGAGAACTTTTGGGGAGGTCATGAGTTGTTGTGGTGGGTGCTATTTGTTTGACTGTGGAAGGAGGTGAGGATGCCCGTGAGTTTCTGCCACTCTCCTTTAAATCTTTGCAGTGTAATCACCTAAGTTTCAAATGGTCATATTTGGTAATTGTAGTAATGCTCCTTCTAATTTTCTTGATTATTAAGGAACCACAATCGAACTAGGAACAATTTTTTTTGAAAGGCGGGTACGTTTTAGTAGCCAGTAGAAGGAGCCGACAACAGATTAGTGGAGTCCTTAGCCTTAGGATTGACCATGGGCTGAACGCTCTTATCCTAAATTTTGGTTATTCCTCTCTATATTGATTCAAACTTACTAAAGCAAAATAAAGACATCGAATCCGCCAATGCTCTCAGAACTTTAAAGTGAATTTTGATTTTACCTCTCTCGCGTTAGTACTACCATCAACCTTAACTATATCTATCACTCTTTCTGATTACCGCATCGGCCGATGTACGATTTATCAACCAATTGATGCAAAATTATCTAAGATTGATCCACTCTATGCCCTTTTCTCAGACCCCAGAAAGTGATCTAAAGTAGAAAGCCTCTGCCAAGATCTTTATTAGGCTTCCAACTCCAAGTAAATTTAAAAAAAAAAAAAAAAAACTTATGCCAAGTGGCAAATTTCTGCTCAGGAGATCTGGAACAGAGGTCTGATTCTGAACAAGGTACGTACACATGCACGTTCGATTCATGACTCCCTTTATAAAAAAGTTCTTTTGAGTTTTGATTTTTTCTTTTTGGTGCAAGAAAGTTCTTTTGATTAAATCAAAGGAACTTGGCGTAGGTGTGGGAAACAAACCCAACAACTGTCTGGGATTGGATTGAAAATGATGTTTCGTTTCAGGATGCAGTGGTAAATAACTGCCCCTTTTAGGCCCAATTTGTTTATCCTACATGCCTTTTAAAAAAATTGGCTATATCTCAAGATGAATAATGTTTTATATAATTTTCAAAATTTTATTTAATATAGCAAATTCAGAACTATCAAACTAGATTCATATTACATATAAAAAATATTGTAAATTGATAAAGACAATTTTGTTAAAGATCCCAAATAATAAAAGTGGATAAATAATATGGGGTTGACAGAGTATAAATGGTTGGGAAAGCCGAGTCAAGTGGAGTAATAAAAGAAGTTCACCTCCTTCGCTCTTTACGGATGGTATGTCAGCAGACTCAGCACCTATGACTTAAATTCATATTTTGGTGGCAAAATATACTGGAAATGGGAAATTTATGTGTTTTTTTAGCGGAGGGTAAGAAAGTAATTCCATTAAAAAATATGTGTTCAACTATTGTCATAATGTTTGACGTGTTCTAGAAAAGGCTCTAATTTTTTGATAAGGCATAAATACTTAACAAAGTTTCAAGTGAAATAAATGGAGGAATGATCACAACGATATGAGATTTTTTTTTTTTTTTTTTTGCGTGGTAAAAGCTTCTTTTTGGAGGACGAGACGACAAAGTTGAGAGCTGGCTTGGTGAGAAGACATTAAAACACCACTCGCTCTTCTTACAATTCATGTGGCTTTGGGTGTCAGAATAACATATTCAATTTGGTCTTCATTTTTATTTTTATTTTTTGATAACGGAGTGTCCAAATTTCCCCCACTAATCCTTGGGTTCGTATAGTTCCTCCATCTGGCATAAATAAGTATAATGCGAAATACGAGATCGTCATTATTGATCCACTATTTGAGATTTGAACCTTAGACCTCACACACAATAGCTATTTATTAGACTTCTCAGTTCTCACATGTGTTTTTATATGGTCAAATGAAGATAAACCTTTTGTGGTTTTAATTTCAATGAATAAGAGTACTTAGATAATAGAAATGAATTATCCCAAAATTGTCTGCACCCATGGATTGTATATTGGAAATTTTAAGGGGGAATTTGCACTTGCACCCCTGTACTTTGGCTGAGTTGCAGAGCTACTCTTGAACTCCATTTTTAGGCACTTACACCTCTCGTATTTTTTACTAAAGTGCAACTATAAAAAATATGTTAAGATTGACGGAAAAGAGAAGTTTTCCCTCCAAAATGACTTTTTTTTAATGCTTATAATACCACTGGAAAAAATAAATTAGAGTGCCTAAAAGAGTTTGCATAAACATTAGTCATGCAAATTTGAAAACTCTGTTCCAAACACACACCTCTCCTCTCTCTCCTCTCCGCCGACTAAAAAACCTCCCCTCCACCCCTCTCCTTCACTATTCAACTCTCTCCCTCTCTCCTATACTAATGGTATTGTGGGATTAAAGTTAGAGGGTTGGTTTCTAATGTTGAGGATTTGTGTTTTTGGTGTGGTGATTGCCCAATAGTGATATTTAAGAGTATCTTCAGTTTTATCCATTCTTTAACTCGATTTTGAAATGTTTTTTAAGTAAAGCTTCACTTGATGTGAAACACTAGAATAAAAAAATAAATAAATCAAATTTATAACACAAATTCGAGTAAAATTTTCATTAGTGACGCAAATATAAACGTGAGAGACAAAAATATCCATTTCCAGCGGAAAAAGGGTAAGAAGTGAAGAGTGTAAAAAAAAACACAGATCTTGGGTCTGAACAGTACATACTTTATTTAGGTGTGGATATTCATCTTGGTCTTGTGTGTATACAGTTTAAGGTGGTGGAAAGACCATTTGAATAATTGAGGGACTGATAAG